>JAVTVY010006187.1:0-42273 GCA_036873755.1 Hanleya hanleyi | reverse complement strand
AGGAGAGACTTAGGACCTATATAATAACTGATGTATACATAATTCCAATGGTAGGATGGATATATACAAGCCAACCACAGTTCACCCAAGATCCTTGATTGTCTGAGATACCGTACTGTGGAGAAGAGACTTAGGACCTATATAATAACTGATGTATACATAATTACAATGGTAGGATGGATATATACCAGCCAACCACAGTTCACCCAAGATCCTTGTTTGTCCTTGATATATATATTATGGATTAAGAATACTGATCAGCGATACGGATTTGATATTTTTGGAACATCATGATGTCTTGCCGGCATCATTGAAAACTGTTGACCGCTTCTCTCTTGCAGGAAGCAAGCCTATGTTTATGTATACTATGATTGTCTTTTTGAATTTGGTGCTAATACTGTTATATGGAATATGGAATAGGTCTTTGGATTATGGACGCGGATATTCTCTAATGGACGACGGCTGAATTATGGATGACGGATTAGACGCTTGTAATTAGGACCTATATAGTAACTCACGCCTACAAAATTACAATGGTAGGATGGATATATACAAGCCAACCACAGTTCATTACTGACCCTTGTTTGTCTGAGATACCGTACTGTGGAGGAGAGACTTAGGACCTATATAATAACTGACGTCTACACAATTACAATGGTAGGATGGATATATACCAGCCAACCACAGTTCATTACTGACGCCTTGTTTGTCTGAGATACCGTGCTGTGGAGGAGAGACTTAGGACCTATATAATAACTGACATACACATTTACATTGGTAGGATCGATATATACCAGCCAACCACAGTTCACCACTGACCTTGTTTGTCTGAGATACCGTACTGTGGAGGAGAGACTTAGGACCTATATAATAACTGACATATACAAATTTACATTGGTAGGATGGATATATCCCAGCCAAACACAGTTCACTACTGACCTTGTTTGTCTGAGATACCGTACTGTGGAGGAGAGACTTAGGACCTATATAATAACTGACATATACAAATTTAAATTGGTAGGCTGGATATATACCAGCCAACCACAGTTCACTACTGCCCTTGTTTGTCTGAGATACCGTACTGTGGAGGAGAGACCTAGGGCTTATATAATGAATGACGTCTACACGATTACAATGGTAGTATGGATATGTACCAGCCAACCACAGTTCACTACTGACCCTTGTTTGTCTGAGATACCGTACTGTGGAGGGGAGACTTAGGACCTACTGACATATACAAATTTACAATGGTAGGATGAACATGAACAGTCAACCAAAATTCCAATGGTAGGATGGATATATACCAGCTAACCACAGTTCCTCCTGAACCTTGTTTGTCTGAGATACTGTGGCGGAGAGACCTAGGACCTATATAATAACTGACGTTTACACAATTGCAACAGGATGGATAAATACCAGCCAACCAAAGTTCATTCCAGACCGTTGTTGTCTGAGAGGTTATGGGGGAGAGACCTAGGACCAGATAGTAACTGACGTCTACACAATTTCAATGGTAGGATGGAGATATGGCAGCCAACCAAAGTTCAGCCCTGACCCATGTTTGTCTGAGGCACTGTGGAGGAGAGACGTAGGGGCTAAATAATAACTGACTTCTACACAATTTCAGTGTTGTGGTTGGGTCTAACCGAAGTTAATTGAAGTTTATTGAATTGGTTCGGGGGATGTACCAAGACAAATTACATGCACTTCTCTTAACTAGGGCCTACTCATATCGGTGCATGTGGAAGCTAAGAACATCCTGGGGCTAAGGATGTCCGAGTCCTACATATATCTCCCAATCCAGCTAGGACACATTTCTCCACAATGAAGACAAGTGTCCGTCCTTGGTTGCAATAGAAAAGAATATGAAAAGGAACACTAATGATCAGGACATTCTTATCCATCACACCGGCACGAATTCAATCATAATACAGTGGTTCAACCGATTATTTCACATAGAATAAATGCATTCAACTGAATGTTTCACATCTTTTCTACTCATTCATTTAATGATAGCACAGCGTCATATGAATCACTTTTAGATCAAGCTAAAGTACCAAGTGTCACTACACGCTGGAAGAGATTTCTGTTAGTATAATGTTGTCTTGCCTTAATCTATTTCATTAATTAGACGAACACCGAATTGAATCAATAAAATGGCTGCCGCCTGTAATTAGCTGACGTAAGAACAACATGTGCTTATTCCATAACGAGGCTCATACTGACCTCTGTACTGAGGCTCTAGAAGTTAAGCTAATAACCGCATGTCGCGGTATATGCGGAGTGTCCATACACGACATCCCTCCTTTTCTTGGGAACAATGCTCGTAACCTACCATTAATGTCCAAACACAATAATAGCAATCCAACTCAAACTGAGCGCACTCACATGCATAGTGCATGGTTTAACAAAAGTCAATTCATCAGAGTCACTTCGTGCTGGATACATTGTTCATCAATTAAACAGGTATTGGTAACGTAATCCCAACACATACACGTATAATCTGTTACGTGCCTTTTTGAGGAAACAGTTCCATTTAATTCATGCATGCATTTTAACGTTAAATCAAATAACTCCAATCTTTGGATTACTCAATTAACCATCACTAATTCAATCTGTTAATTAATTCATGATCAAGTTCGTATGTCCATTCATTTATCGCAATAGTTCATTATGTTTCAAATTACTCAGCTCATTAAATGTAAACAATAGAACTCATTAGTGTTCAGTTATCGTTCACACAGATTCGACAATCGAGTCATTGAATGATCAAATGCTTAAATCGATATTGTCTATTCCATGGTATAGTCAGCGAATTTGGACGGAACTTTTCTCTGTCGCTGGGGTCGCTCATACGGAGTTGGAGAAGTATTATATGTTGACACTTCCCTTGCAGGTTGCGGAGTGATGGTCTGAGGCATACCACTGGGCGTTAGCGAATGCGAATCAAGATCAACGTGTGGAGACGGGCTATAATGTGTCATCATTTCTCTCCCTTCTCCACGAATTTCACCTTCTGACACATATTTTCTCACATAGGTGGTGTTTCGGGAATACTGAGCACCTTCTGGTGACTCCACAAGACTATTTCCTGTTTTGCTCACAACGGTGTGTGGAACAGGACTGAAGGTTGTACTGAATTTATTCATCTTCTCCTGTTTCAAGAGAACAGTATCTCCAACTTCCACATCAGAGTATCGTGCATTTCTACGAGTGTCCGCGTATATCTTTGACTTCCCTTTTTGTTCCAAGTCACGATCGCGTACTTCGGTTTCGGCATGACTGTCCACGGTCAAATCTGGTAATTTCCCTCTCACTTTGCGGTTGAATAGCAACTCGGCTGGGCTCTTGCCGGTTGTCGAGTGATAGAGTCCGCGATATTTGGTCACATATTTCCGGAGCTCCTTACGCCAATTTAGTCCTTCTGTCTGGGCAATACGAATTCTTTTCAACAGGGACGCGTTTTGGCGCTCCACTTCACCGTTTGCTTGCGCCCATTTTGCGGTTACCTTGAGGTGCATCACTCCATTCATCAGAGCGGAATTGCGGTCCATTGTCGCATTTGATGGTTACCGGAAGACCATGTCTACTAAACACCTCCTCGAGACTGTCAATCACCTTTTCAGTCGTCGTCGACATCAAAATGTCGTACTCATAGTAGCGACTGAAGTAATCCACTACAACTAGAATCGAATGTCCAGATGGGAATGGTCCAAGTAGATCAACAGCAAGATCTCTCCAGGGGCCATCAGGAAGTATTGTGGGTCTCAGCGGCTCAGGTGGGTCCGGGCGTGCCACGAGTTGGCAGCCATGACAGGAACGACAGTATCTCTCGGCTGCTTTGTGTATGCCCGGCCACCATACTTTGCTACGGAAATTTGCTTTCATACCCACGGCTCCCAAATGTCCTTCATGGGCTAATGCCAATATCTGTGGACGTAATTTGGTAGGTATCACAATGCGTGTACTTCGCAACACTAATTTTCCTACCACACACAATTCACCAGCTACACATGCGTATTGATGACAGTCTTGAAATCGGCCAGTCTCAATCGCTTTTCTCAAGTTAATCAGTTCACAATCCACCGCAGAGGCTTCTTCTATTTCTCTGGTGGTCAACGCATTTGGCGTCGCGCTCACAGCTACAAATCATGTGGGTGTTCATGTGTCTTAATTTCACCACTCAGCAAACGCGATAACGGATCCGCTATATTCTTCGGTCCAGGTATGTATGACACGTTGAAATCATACGGTTGGAGGCGAAGGATCCATCTCTCAATTCTTGCACAGGGTTTGGAGTGAGGCTTGTAGATTGCCTCTAGGGGCTTATGATCAGTCACCAAATCGAATTTCATCCCATATATGAATGCATGAAACCTCTCACATGACCAGACTAAGGCCAGCGCCTCACGTTCCGTTTGGGAGTACCTTCGTTCACAGCTAGTCAAACTCCGGCTCGCATAACACACGGGTACGAAGTTGTTGCCTTGTTTCTGTACAAGAACTGCACAGAGTCCTACAGGTCTCGCCTCTGCAATGACCTTAGGCGGCGCGGTCTTGTCAAAATATGCCAATGTTATAGCCTGGGCGAGGCTGTCTTTCAAGCTTTGAAATGCAGCTTTCTGTTCTGGTCCGAATCGAAATGGTTCACTTTCACGGGTGAGCTTTCTCAGGGGTTTTGCCTGTGTGGCGAACCGAGGAATGAACCTTTCACTATATGTCACCAATCCAAGGAAACTGCGTACCTCGGATGCTGTTTTCGGCTCTGCAGCATCCATTACAGCCTTGACTCTGGCTTCGGTGGGTCCTACCCCCTTTTCTGAAAGTAGAATACCCATGAAAACAAGCCTGTCCATGTTGAATTGGCACTTTTCCACGTTCAAGGTCAGCCCACATTCTTGTAGCCGCTTTATCACTAAGAGTAACCGTTTTTTGCGGACCTCCTGGTTTGGGCCATGCACAGTGATGTCATCAGAAATGTTCTCAACACCCTCTATTCCAGCTAATGCTGTCGCAATTTCGTGTTGATACAGTTTGCTAGCAGAAGAAACACCAAACAAAAGCCTCTTGTACTGGTACAGAGCATTATGCTCCAGTCTAGCTCCAGTTGGTGGTATCCCAACTTCAAATCAAGTTTGCTGAAAACTTTGGAGCCGTTCATGTTCTGTAGAAGTTCGTCCACTGTGGGAATCGGGTACCGGCCTCGTATGATTGCCTCATTGGCTCTCCTCATATCTAGGCACAACCTGATATCACCATTAAGTTTCGGAACTATTACCACAGGATTTATCCATGGTGTCGGACCATTCACTGGCTCTATGATGTCCATTTTGAGCAGTTCATTAACTTTTTCCTCAACTTTTGCTCTCAAGTTGAATGGAACTCTTCGTAGTGGTTGAGCCACTGGTTTGATAGACGGATCAATGTGAAGAGAAACCTGTTTCGTTTTAAGTTTTCTCACACCGCGGAACACTTCAGGATATTTTCTCTGCAGATCTAGCTTCATGTCATTTGTGTCAGTATTATTCAGTTTCTGCTTGCATGAATTCTCGCTTACAGCTGCTATATCGAGGCCAATTTTCAATAAACCGAGACGCATGGTTGTATCTTTCCCCAGCAGTGGGGTACCCTTGCCCTTTATTACCAGGAATTCTGCATTTTCTGAATTTTTTCCCAGCCTTGACATCACAAGTGAAAGATCCCTTGACAGTAAGTGGTTGATTTGATGCATAAGCATAAAGTTTCTTCCCATATGGGGCAGCACGTGACTCACACGTGACCTTCTGACCTTTCAGGGCTTCCCATGTATGCTCATCAATGATATTGCTTGTGGCATCCGAGTCTACTAACATTTTCAGATCAACTTCACCTACACGTATTTGAAGCATACTATCAGTGTTCTGATTTCCTGATATGAGGAATGCATACTCGTTTTCTTCCTCGCTGATTTTGTTTACTTGTTTTGTTTTCGGTTTCAGTTTCAATTTCGTTTTGCAAACTTTTGCGAAGTGATCTTTTCCTGAACACTTATTACATGTTTGACCTTTTGCGGGGCATTTGGGGTCACGCCCAATGTGTCCGACTAATCCACATCGGTAACATGTCTTGTTGCTATGGTTACCATCATCAAATTTATTCTGGGTCTGTCGGTTTCGTTTTCCATTGAAGCGTTTCTCAGCTCTATACTCCCCTACTTTATTTACAGTTTCTGTTGCCTCTTTCCCCTTTATTGACAGAGCGGCCATTTGACTCTCGACCTTCTCACATGAATCAGCAACCTCTAACGTACGGGGGAGTGTTAGTACCTCTTCTAACAATTTGCGTTTGACGTAATCTGCTGTGCATTTACACAATATTGCATCCCTAATTTGATTGTCATTGTCCACTCCAAAATTACAATCACGTGCAGCTTGTCTGAGACGTGTAGTGAATTGTTGTATGGTTTCGCCAGTTTTCTGGTTAATTTGATGGAAAGTTTGTCTGGCGAAAGCAGAGTTTACTTGGGGGACGAAATAAGTGTTGAGGGCTTGTTTGGCAGCATCATAATTCGTGGCTTCTCCAGTATCTGCCAACGTGGAAAAAATTTCCTGCACATCTGCACCAGCATTATGAAGTAGCAATGCTCTTCGTCTTTGTTTTATTTCATTTGAGGTTCGATCATTGATAATTAGGCCCTTACCGTCTGCAAAGAGTTCACACGTGGTCCCAATGTAGCGGGCTCAGAATAACACTCAAACTTTGGCAGCGTGTTTTTCTCCATGGTCAGAATTTCAATAAAGTTCTTACCGACGTTTTGGTCCGATTAAACTCGTCGCCAGTGTTGTGTTGCCTTAATCTATTTCATTAATTAGACGAACACCGAATTGAATCAATAAAATGGCTGCCGCCTGTAATCAGCGGACGTAAGAACAACATGTGCTTATTCCATAACGAGGCTCATACTGACCTCTGTACTGAGGCTCTAGAAGTTAAACTAATAACCGCATGTCGCGGTATATGCGGAGTGTGCATACACGACATATAAGTTTACAAAACTTTTAATAATGTCTCTCCGTCGTACAGGACTGAACCGCTCAGAGAGAAATATGCATCATACAACCTCCGCTGTAAGAAAAACCCGAAACAGCCAAAGTGTAGAACAACCAAGTATGGAATAAACTCTATAGCATATCAGGGTTCTACTATGTGGAATAAATTACCCCAAAAATGTAACGCAAGCTTGTTGTCTGAACGATTTTAAGCGTCTGCTCAGCTCCTGTGATATTTAACTTTTCGACAGAATATGAAACTGATATGTGATGGTTTTACTAAATTGATTTTAAGCAATGTATATCATATCTCTGACTCTCTTTATATTTTTGTTATTTGTTATTTCACATGTATTTTTATGTCGATAATAATAGCGCCTGGTGCACTAATGTTGTCCTTTATCAACATCGACAATAAATAAACTATCTTATCTTATATTATCATGGTTCGGCTGACAAAGTACAGAGTATACAGACCTATTGCATATGGAGGCAGTTATAAAGGGCGCGCAATGAATTCCCTAGGTCTATTTCAATGCGGGAAATCATATGATAACATCAAGCACTCAAATGTACGGTGACACATAGGGGTATCTGACATCCATTTCTGTTTAGTTTTCAATGGTTTTGTACGGTGGCCCATAGAGGACATCAACTGAATTACACTTATACCGGTGTTATTTAATACTAAATTACTGCCCGAACACGCTTTCAAATGAAAATGCGACGTTAAACCCTAATTCTCTCTCTCTCCCTTCAAATGAAAATGAATTAGCCCCACTAAATCACTTACTCCAGTCTTTCAATATCTGTGGATTAGCAGACGACATATTTTGAGCAGGAAAGATGTGCCACTGGAAAGTTAATCTATACACGCATAAAATTAGATAAATACAAATTTAACTTAAAAACATCAGACTTGAAACTATACACGAACATCAAAAACATAGGCACATGCACACTGTAATTATAAGAATAAATTCTGAACTCTTTCTTGTGGTGTAAGCTAACTCTATCTTGTACAGTGTTAACAAGCCGCAGAGCAGGTCAATTTCTTCAGCAAACCTATATGTATCTGGTTGACATTTCGGGTCAAATATTTGACCCCTAGGATCAAACATAGCTACATAAACAGTGCAAAAGATAAAAAAATTGATGTCCCCTATGGGTCACCGTACAAAAGAGGTGACTGATATTAAAGGTGAAGTTTAGAATACAGGTGTAGGCTTACGTGGTGATGACTGCGTATTTCTGTTGTTTCTCTGATTGATGCATTTATAATAGCCCCAGTTTACAAGATTCTATCGTGTATTTTAATTGAGCATATGTTATACATCCCAATATAGAAATAATAATTTACTATGGGGTTTAAGCCACCGCCACAATATTTGTATATACATGTGTACATGATATGTATATCTGAGAGAACGGCGTCAGTTATCATGATTATTTTGTGAATGTTTGTTACCATGCGCAGTTGATATACAACACTTGAAGTAAAGTAAATATTACAATGATATCAGAGGAAATACGTACAGAGAGATATTGAGATATACATCAGCTCATATTGAGGTCACATCAACAAAACTTTAACCATTGCAAGCGTTCAATAATAAGCTACCTGTAGGACGTTAGGCAGGGCAATAGTTGGGTTGTATGCTGTGCTCGCCTAGTTTATTACACCCTTAAAACGCTAATGTTAGATTTAACATCTAGAGTCTTGGAGAAGGGAAAGCACTTAGAAAGTGTTGTACTCACCACTTTAAAATGTTGGATACAACAGTTTAAAATGTTGCATTTAACACTTATATGTTACAAATACAACACTTTCTAAATGCTTTCCCTTCTCCAACACTCTAGATGTTAAAGCTAACATTAGCGTTTAAGAGTGTAGGTCTATGTTACTTGACAGGCGTCTCTTTACGAGGCATAATAAAGGTTTATACATACTAATCTATACGAACAGCAGTGCAAACTGCCCAATATGGTTTGTAGCATGCGAGAGCAGTGGGTACCGCTACTGGCTGTGTGGGGTGTGGAGGTAGGGGGGGAGGAGAGGATGATAGATTGGCGACGGTTGGATAGGCGATGTATAAGTGGAGCGGTAACGATGGATACAAGGGTGACAGACGGTATTCTGAGGGTGTAGTAACACGGGTGGATTTATAAAACATGGTGAGATTGGAGGTCCCCGGTACGGCAGAGCCGGAGAGGGGTTGAAATATGGTTATTAAAAAGGGGTATGGGGTGTGGAGGCCGCGAGCGGGGAGAGGAGAGAAGGGTTGAGAGGGGAGAGGGGAGAAGGGTTGAGAGGGGAGAGGGGAGATGACAACTCACCGATCGTAGTCCTGTGTTCGTCTATGTATGATCTGTCAACAAAGCGACTAAGTAGACAGGATTTTCCGACCCCGGAATCCCCCAGTATTATGATCTTGAGGCGGATATCACAGTTGACCGCCATAACGTCCTACCGTAGACCATGATCCATACAGGAAGTGTGTCAGAGTGGAAGTCTTCAGTATATGAGTATACATGTACGGACATGAGGCGAACGGTGATCTACAACTTAGGCCAACTCTAACATTACAAATACCATCTGACCCCGGGCGGTACGGATGTACATGGTATATGTGTGTACTGTATCGCTGAAAACGTTTATGTCGGGTGATATCTGTGACATCATCTATAATTTATCTGCGGGAAGGCAGTTAAATCAAATTTGCTGGTATCACCGGTGTATATGATATGTGAATAAAGTGAGCAGGAACGTCCAATTACCGATGTATGTGATATGTGAGTACAGTGAGCAGGATCGTCCAATTACCGGTGTATGTGATATGTGAGTACAGTGAGCAGGATCGTCCAATTACCGGTGTATGTGATATGTGAGCACAGTGAGCAGGATCGTCCAATTACCGGTGTATGTGATATGTGAGTACAGTGAGCATGATCGTCCGATTACCGGTGTATGTGATATGTGAGTAAAGTGAGCAGGATCGTCCAATTAACGGTGTATGTGATATGTGAGTACAGTGAGCAGGATCGTCCAATTACCGGTGTATGTGATATATGAGTAAAGTGAGCATGATCGTCCGATTACCGGTGTATGTGATATTTGAGTAAAGTGAGCAGGATCGTCCAATTACCGGTGTATGTGATATGTGAGTACAGTGAGCAGGATCGTCCAATTACCGGTGTATGTGATATGTGAGTAAAGTGAGCAGGATCGTCCAAATACCGGTGTATGTGATATGTGAGTACAGTGAGCAGGATCGTCCAATTACCGGTGTATGTGATATGTGAGTACAGTGAGCAGGATCGTCCAATTACCGGTGTATGTGATATGTGAATACAGTAAGCAGGATCGTCCAATTACCGGTGTATGTGATATGTGAGTAAAGTGAGCAGGATCGTCCAATTACCGGTGTATGTGATATGTGAGCACAGTGAGCAGGATCGTCCAATTACCGGTGTATGTGATATGTGAGTAAAGTGAGCATGATCGTCCGATTACCGGTGTATGTGATGTGAGTAAAGTGAGCAGGATCATCCAATTACCGGTGTATGTGATATGTGAGTACAGTGAGCAGGATCGTTCAATTACCGGTGTATGTGATATGTGAGTACAGTGAGCAGGATCGTCCAATTACCGGTGTATGTGATATGTGAATACAGTAAGCAGGATCGTCCAATTACCGGTGTATGTGATATGTGAGTACAGTGAGCAGGATCGTCCAATTACCGGTGTATGTGATATGTGAGTACAGTGAGCAGGATCGTCCGATTACCGGTGTATGTGATATGTGAATACAGTAAGCAGGATCGTCCAATTACCGGTGTATGTGATATGTGAGTACAGTGAGCAGGATCGTCCAATTACCGGTGTATGTGATATGTGAGTACAGTGAGCAGGATCGTCCAATTACCGGTGTATGTGATATGTGAGCACAGTGAGCAGGATCGTCCAATTACCGGTGTATGTGATATGTGAGTAAAGTGAGCAGGATCGTCCAGTTACCGGTGTATGTGATATGTGAGTACAGTGAGCATGATCGTCCAATTACCGGTGTATGTGATATGTGAGTAAA
Source organism: Hanleya hanleyi (assembly GCA_036873755.1). Lineage (NCBI taxonomy): Eukaryota > Metazoa > Mollusca > Polyplacophora > Lepidopleurida > Hanleyidae > Hanleya > Hanleya hanleyi. The sequence continues at coordinate 31,157 of JAVTVY010006187.1, read as the reverse complement.
GTGAGCAGGATCGTCCAGTTACCGGTGTATGTGATATGTGAGTAAAGTGAGCAGGATCGTCCAATTACCGGTGTATGTGATATGTGAGTACAGTGAGCAGGATCGTCCAATTACCGGTGTATGTGATATGTGAGTACAGTGAGCAGGATCGTCCAATTACCGGTGTATGTGATATGTGAATACAGTGAGCAGGATCGTCCAATTACCGGTGTATGTGATATGTGAGTACAGTGAGCAGAATCGTCCAATTACCGGTGTATGTGATATGTGAGTAAAGTGAGCAGGATCGTCCAGTTACCGGTGTATGTGATATGTGAGTAAAGTGAGCATGATCGTCCAATTACCGGTGTATGTGATATGTGAGTAAAGTGAGCAGGATCGTCCAATTACCGGTGTATGTGATATGTGAGTAAAGTGAGCATGATCGTCCAATTACCGGTGTATGTGATATGTGAGTAAAGTGAGCAGGATCGTCCAATTACCGGTGTATGTGATATGTGAGTACAGTGAGCAGGATCGTCCAATTACCGGTGTATGTGATATGTGAGTACAGTGAGCAGGATCGTCCAATTACCGGTGTATGTGATATGTGAGTAAAGTGAGCAGGATCGTCCAATTACCGGTGTATGTGATATGTGAGTACAGTGAGCAGGATCGTCCAATTACCGGTGTATGTGATATGTGAGTAAGTGAGCATGATCGTCCAATTACCGGTGTATGTGATATGTGAGTAAAGTGAGCAGGATCGTCCAATTACCATATTACCGGTGTATGTGATATGTGAGTAAGTAGCATGATCGTCCAATTACCGGTGTATGTGATATGTGAGTAAAGTGAGCAGGATCGTCCAATTACCGGTGTATGTGATATGTGAGTACAGTGAGCAGGATCGTCCAATTACCGGTGTATGTGATATGTGAGTGCAGTGAGCAGGGTCGTCCAATTACCGGTGAATGTGATATGTGAGTACAGTGAGCAGGATCGTCCAATTACCGGTGTATGTGATATGTGAATACAGTGAGCAGGATCGTCCAATTACCGGTGTATGTGATATGTGAGTACAGTGAGCAGAATCGTCCAATTACCGGTGTATGTGATATGTGAGTAAAGTGAGCAGGATCGTTCAATTACCGGTGTATGTGATATGTGAGTAAAGTGAGCATGATCGTCCTATTACCGGTGTATGTGATATGTGAGTAAAGTGAGCAGGATCGTCCAATTACCGGTGTATGTGATATGTGAGTACAGTGAGCAGGATCGTCCAATTACCGGTGTATGTGATATGTGAATACAGTAAGCAGGATCGTCCAATTACCGGTGTATGTGATATGTGAGTAAAGTGAGCAGGATCGTCCAATTACCGGTGTATGTGATATGTGAGTACAGTGAGCATGATCGTCCGATTACCGGTGTATGTGATATGTGAGTAAAGTGAGCAGAATCGCCCAATTACCGGTGTATGTGATATGTGAGTACAGTGAGCAGGATCGTCCAATTACCGGTGCATGTGATATGTGAGTGCAGTGAGCAGGGTCGTTCAATTACCGGTGAATGTGATATGTGAGTACAGTGAGCAGGATCGTCCAATTACCGGTGTATGTGATATGTGAATACAGTGAGCAGGATCGTCCAATTACCGGTGTATGTGATATGTGAGTACAGTGAGCAGGATCGTCCAATTACCGGAGTTGTTCTGTATCTGGGTGTGGATAGCCGATTTAGATGTAGACTGCCGAATAATGCAATACTCTACAATAGATATCCACGACCGATTTTATAATTCCTTGGTGTGATTTAACGCTTTAGTGGGGCCTAATTCTCTAATGTTAGATAATTCTTTGATGTGATATATTTCCCTCGTTTGCCCTAATTATCTGGTGTGACCTAATTCTCTGGTATGAATATAATCCTGTGGCTTGACGTAATTCTCTGGTATGATATGCTACATCGTATGATATAAATCTCTGGTCTGACCTAATTCTCTAATATGATATAATTATCTGGTGTGATGTAATTCTCTGATGTAATATAATTCTCTGGTCTGACATAATTCTCTGGTGTGATAAAATTCTCTGGTGTGATATACTTATCTGGTCTGACATAATTCTCTGGTGTGATATAATTCTCTGATCTGACATAATTCTCTTGTCTGACATAATTCTCTGGTACCCGATATGATATAATTCACTGGTGGGATATAATTCTCTGGTGTGATATAATTCTCTGGTATGATATAATTATGCGGTGTGATATTAATTCTCTGGAATGATGTAATTTTTCTATGTGATATAATTCTTTGGTCTGATCTAATTCTCTGATATGATATAATTTACAGATGGGATATAATTCGTTGATGTGATATAATTCTCTGGTGTATTATAATTCTCTGCTATGATGTAATTGTCTGGTGTGATATGTGATATCTTGAAACTCCTGTGGTGTGATATAAATTCTGTGGAATGATGTAATTCTCTGATGTGATATAATTTTCTGGTCTGACCTAATTCTCTGATATGATATAATTTTCTGGCGGGATATAATTATCTGATGTGATATAATTCTCTGGCCTGACGTAATTCTCTGATATGATATAATTTTTTGGTGGGATATAATTATCTGATGTGATATAATTCTCTGGTGTGATATAATTCTCTGGTATGATGTAATTCTCTTGTGTGATACAATTATTTCCAGGATCTTTTGCCCTTTACAGTATATTGGATTGTTCGAAAATGCCTCAGTCAGGAGGAGTATAATCCCTGATATAATTATTTTGTGTGGATAAATTCTCTGGCCTGATTACAATTATCTGATGTGATATAATTCTCTACTGTGATATAAATCTGTGGTGTTATATAATTATCTGATGTGATATTATTCTCTACAGTGATATAACTCTGTGGTGTGATAGAATTATCTGGTTTGATATAATTCTCTACTCTGATATAAATCTGTGGTGTGCTATAATTATCTGGCGTGATATATGTCATGGCATTGCAGTATAAAATTAGACGCTGAAGATAGTTCTTGAATAATAGAGCTAATGTAAACAAGTTTACATTCTGCTCTGTGATTATAATCATATAATTCTCTAGAAGTCGTGACCGATTATCATAATTGCAAATGGCCGTTATGCGAAGAGACCCGTATGACGTCAATAAGTGAGTCACAGCACCATCTACACATCTACACAGCGCCATCTACACATGTCGCTGTTTCTGGAATGATAGAGCTACATACTGTTTTGTGGGTTAATCATTTCGAATTGATAGAATGTACCGGAATGCCGCATAGAGTATAAATAGCCCAACGTTCAATGATCGAGGAGGGGTTTTAACTGGCTTCTATGTGGGTGCATTAGATTGTGCTATTGGATATTACCTTTGCCTGGAATTACTGACTGTTGGATTATTCCTGTGTGTTTGACCGCTGTGTTATCTATTGAACTGTCGGAGATTGGACCCTTTGCTGGAACAGTAAACGACTGAACGGTGTTGGACTATAAAAATACAGAAACGCGATTTCTGCGCGTCGGCACGGACTGTATAGAGATTTGCACGTTAATACGGACTGCGAGAGATACACCGGTATAGCCTTGAACAGTAAGACTATATTTGTCATTTATTTGCTGTATTGACCTAACTTAATTTGTATATGATTTTAGTATTGTAAATAAATATTTGATTGTTAATCCTTGATTTCACAAAGCTTTCTGTTGCGTTTTTTTCTATTATCTTTTAAACGTAACAGAAATCGGGGGCCTGCCCGCGAGCATGTGTTTACATTATTGATCAGCTGGCAGCTTTGCCACATAGTTCTAAACTGATCTGTTTTTGCAACATATTTCTAAATTTATACATTGTCTGAATTTGTGAAGTCGAGGAGTAGTATATTATCAGCATGTCATTTGACCCAGCACAGTTTGCCTTATAGCCTAGTCAGGAGGGATTTGTTCGCGCTGTGTAAATTCCTACAAATTAAAGCTAAAACATCTTGGAGAAAGCAAGAAATTAAGAAACTCATTATTAAACATTTTGTTGCCAAAAAACTTTGGGATGAAAGTGATTTTGATTTAAACAGCTGATTATTTGGAAAAAAGACATTAGAATTGCAAAATCAGCAGGTATTAGAGAGATTAGAATTAGAAAAAGAGAAAAAATTAGAGAGAGAAAAGTTAGAGAGAGAGGAAAGAGAGAAATAGAAAGAAAAACAGTTTCAGTTAGAGAGACAAAAGTTAGAAAAAGAGGAAAGAGAGAAAGAGAAAGAAAGACGGTTTCAGTTAGAAACAAAGCATATGGAATTACAGTCGCGAACAAGTCCTCCTACAGATGCACCTGTACAATCACAATCAAAATTTTATGCAGCTCGTCATATACGTCCTGTCCCACCATTTCAGGAAAAAGAAGTTGATAAATATTTTCTGCATTTTGAAAAAAATGCTGAAAATTTAAACTGGCCAAAAGAAAATTGCAATTTTCTTCTTCAAAGTGTTTTGATCGGAAAGGCAAGGGACATTTACACTCAATTGATGGTAGAGCAAGTATCAAATTATGATATAGTAAAGGATTTAATCCTTAAAGGTTATGAATTAGTTCTTGAAGCCTATAGACAAAAGTTTCGTAGTTGTGAAAGAAGAAACTATCAGACTCATGTAGAACTTGCTCGTTCAAAAGAACAGCTATTTGATACGTGGTGTGCTTCGGTTAAAATTGACAACAACTATGAAAACCTTAGACAGCTTATGCTGGTAGAGGAATTAAAAAGGTGTATCCATGGTGATATTAGAACATTTCTTGATGAAAAGAATGCCAACACTTTAGACCAAGCAGCCGATTTGCTGATGAGTACGCCCTGACACACAATTATCATTTGTCAATACTGTTAAACCAAGTTCATTCCAGTCTAATCTCTCAGGAAACAAATCCAGTTCTTTCTCAAGGCCTGAAACTTTTAACGCCAGTTACAAAGGTCAAAGGTCAAACACAAAGTCTCAGTCACACACTTTTAACACTCAAAATAAGTCTCCCGTTTGCAGCTGTTGTAAGAGGGACGGCCATTTAATGGCTGATTGTTTTAAATTGAAAAGAAGACACTAAGAAGATCAAGCCTTTCAAAAGCTCATGGTTTCCTCACTTCAAGATCTTTATCCAAGCAGGTTAGTGACGTTCATAATGTATATGACGTTAACATGGCCAAAGACACTGGTCCTATTAGTTCTATCAAGGATAAGGTTGACAGTTTTTCTCCTGTTATGGAGAGTTTTGAACCATTTTTCCTCAATGATACTCCTGTGAAAATTAAGCGAGACACGGGTGCATCCCAGTCTCTTTTGTTGGGAGATATTTTGCCGTTTTCTGATTCTTCATCTGCAGGCAGTAATGTCATGATTAAAGGGGTAGATTCTGTACATTATACAGCCGTTCCGCTCCCTAACGTTCATCTGTTTTTCAATTTGAGTTCTGCACCTGTTACGGTGGGTATTAAAGGTAGTTTACCATTTGAAGATGCTCAATTACTTCTTGGCAATGATCTTGCGGGAACAATCCACGCGTGCAATACCTGCGGGCCATCATAGCTCAGTCGTTAGAGCATCGGCGCGTTTAGCCGGGGTCGTGGGTTCGAATCCCGCTGACGACCAATTTATTCTTTCTGTCTCAAAAATCATTTCATATGTATATATGCTTAATAGCCTGATATACGCCATACCAAATATCATTTCGTCATCACAAAGCCAGTTGTTCACAACGCAACACCGAGAGAGAAGGTTGGTCATCACAGGGACAATCCACGGGTGCAATACCTATGGGCCGTCATAGCTCAGTCGGTAGGGCATCGGCGCGTTTAGCCGGGGTCGTGGGTTCGAATCCCGCTGACGACCAATTTACTCTTTCTCTCAAAAATCATTTCATAGCAATATCTATTGAAATACTAGAAATATCGATTGTAATGCTTGAAATATCGAATGAAATACTAGAAATATCGATTGTAATGCTTGAAATGTCGATAGTAATATTGGGAATATATATTGTAATACTTGAAATATGGATTGTAATGCTTGAAATATCGATTGTAACACTAAAATATATATTATAATGCTTGAAATATCGAATGAAATACTACAGATATGGATTGTAATGCTTGAAATATCGATTGTAATATCGGGAATATATATTGTAATGCTTGACATATCGATTGTAATAATAGAAATATCTATTGTAATAATTGAAGTACTGATTGTAATAATAGAAATATCTATTGTAATATTAGGAGTATCTATTGTACTGCTTGAAATATCGATTGTGATACTGGAAATATCTATTGTAATGCTTGACATATCGATTGTAATAATAGAAATATCTATTGTAACAACTGAAGTACTGACTGTAATAATAGAAACATCTATTGTCATATTAGGAGTATCTATTATACTGCTTGAAATATCGATTGTAGTACCAGAAATATCTATTGTGATGCTTGAAATATCGATTGTATTAATAGAAATATCGATTGTAATGCTTAAAATATCGATTGTAAAACTAGAAATATCTATTGTAATGCTTGACATATCGAATGAAATACTAGAAATATTGATTGTGATGCTTGAAATATCCTTTCTAATACTAGAAATATCTATTGTAATATTGGGAATATCTACTGTACTGCATGAAATATCGATTGTAATATTGGAAATGTCATTGCAATGCTTGAAATGTCGATTGTAATACTGGGATATATATTGTAATGCTTGAAATATCGATTGGAAATATCGATTGTAATGCTTGAAATTTCGATTTAGTTTTGGAAATATTGATTGTAAAACTTGAAATATTGATTGTAGAAATTGAAGAATTGATTGTAATACTAGAAATATCGATTATAATATTCGAATATCGATTGAAATACAGGAAATATCGATTATAGTAATAGAAATATCGATTGTAATGCTTGAAATATCGATCACAATATTCGAATATCGATTGCAATACAGGAAATATCGATTATAGTAATAGAAATATTGATTGTAATACTAGAAATATCGATTATATAATTTTCGAATATCGATTGAAACACAGGAAATATCGATTATAGTAATAGAAATATCGATTGTAATGCTTGAAATATCGAACGCAATATTAGAATATCGATTTGCAATACAGGAAATATCGATAATAGTAATAGAAATATCGATTGTAATGCTTGAAAAATTGATTAAAATATTGGAAATATTGCTTTTAATTATTAAAATATCGACCGTAACGCAATCTATATTGAGAAGCATCAGATCAGAGAGACAGTATTATGCTGGTAGAGGAATTTAAAAGGCGTATCCATGGTGATATTAGAACATTTCTTGATGAAAAGAATGCCAACACTTTAGACCAAGCATCCCGATTTGCTGATGAGTACGCCCTGACACGCAATTATCATTTGTCAATGCTGTTAAACCAAGTTCATTCCAGTCTAATCTCCCAGGAAATAAATCCACTAATTTCTCAAGGCCTAAAACTTTTAACGCCAGTTACAAAGGTCAAAGGTCAAACACAAAGTCTCAGTCACCCACTTTTAACACTCAAAATAAGTCTCCCGTTTGCAGCTATTGTAAGAGGGACGGCCATTTAATGGCTGATTGTTTTAAATTGAAAAGAAGACACAAAGATGTTTCGCCACTTCAAGATCTTTATCCAAGCAGATTAGTGACGTTCATAATGTATATGACGTTGAGATGGCCAAGGACACTGTTCCTATTAGTTCTATCAAGTATAAGGTTGACAGTTTTTCAAATCCTGTTATGGAGATTTTTGAACCATTTTTCCTCAATGATACTCCTGTGAAAATTTTGCGAGACACGTGTGCATCCCAGTCTCTTTTGTTGGCAGATATTTTGCCGTTTTCTGATTCTTCATCTGCAGGCAGTAATGTCCTGATTAAATGGGTAGATTCTGTACATTATACATCCATTCCGCTCCATAACGTTCATCTGTCTTCCGACTTGAGTTCTGGACCTGTTACGGTGGGTATTGAAGGTAGTTTACCATTTGACTTTGTTCAATTACTTCTTGGCAATGATCTTGCGGGAAATATCCAAGGGTGCAATACCTGCGGGCCATCATAGCTCAGTCGTAAGAGTATCGGCGCGTTTAGCCGGGGTCGTGGGTTCGAATCCCGCTGGCGAACAATTTATTCTTCCTGTCTCAAAAATCATTTCACATGTATATATGATTAATAGCCTGATATACACCATACCAAATGGGCCATTGCAATTTTAATAGGCACCCCCCTGTGGACGGTTTTAAAATTTGGGAGGGGGGTATATTGCCTGAAAGAATTTTGGGGGGGGGTGGTTGATGGTGGAAAAATTTGGGAGGGGGTATGTTGTCTAAAAGAATTTGGGGGGGGAGAAGCGATGGTTAATAATAATGGGGGGTGCTTCACTTTTTGTGCTTGGGGGGCGTAGTACTCTTGATTGTGATTGCATGTAGAAGAACTTGGGTACTGTATATTGTAATGACACGCCCTGGTGGTTTTAATGTTGGGGGGGCTACCGCTGAATAAAAATATTGGAAGAATTGGGGGGTCTCGCTACCGTTGGAAAAATGAAGGGGGGGTAAATATATTGGGGGGGATGGATCATATAAAATGCATAGTATTATTCTTGCTTCAGTCGTTGTATGCGCGCATGCAGTGAGCCTACGGGAGTGAAGTATTCTTCTTGTATATTTGCAACACGATCGGATGATATAACACCACTGCAAATGCCCTCGCCATCATCTCTCGTCGTGGCTCGTCTATCAAGCTTACGCCATGACAGAAGGCTTGTCTAGATGAATGGACGACAACGGTTTATTTATAGAATCCCGAATCAAATTCTGGAACCGCGTCACCTTCGTGACCCTCACGACTTCTGGCATATCTGGATTACCCAAATGAAACAGCGCGTAATCAATTTATTCACGTGTCTATTTCTTCGCCACAGCTCGCGGGAAGGAAAGAACGCCGCGCATTTATTGGAAGTTAATTTTAGAACAGCATCAAATCAACCGCTGGAAAACGGTCGCTCTCAAGAAAGGTCGACACGTTGGATACAGTGTATGGGCCTTGCTATAGGAAGATATTACATCGCAAACTAATTAGTTATTACATTATAATAATGTGTTAAAGAGTTACAGCATATGTGCATGTCCTGTTGTAATATACATTTAACTGTATATAACTACCTGCAACATACGTGGTTCCCATAAATCGTTGAAACTTCCATGTCATAAACCAATGTAATATATTTCGTACCCACCATCCTACAACATGGTTGGTCACTGAGACCAGTTCTTTGATGTGAGTTTGAGCCAATCAAAAGTTAGAATTGACAACGGTAGAGTCGGGCTGCTGCAGTCAGACAACTTGAAGGTTCTCATAACAAAAATTCCAGCTGTATTCCACGCAATTCACATTTCTATATGGTGTTCAGTTTCTTCGAAGTAAATCTCGCGTGTCAAGAAAACACAAAAAGTTGACGTCGACTTTTGAAAAGCGATGTCGTTTGGACTTTCGTACGTCTCACGTCAAGTTTTGCAATGTTAAAGAGATGCAGGACTTAAAAAGTCATATTTCCAGATCGGCGTTAAATTATGATATCGATATCGACCAAATCAGCATAATTCAACTACAGTCTGTGACCCACTTTCGAACCTTTCCCACTTCCGGGTCAGTTCAGGTTCACGCCCTAGTTTTCGTGTGAGACGAGGGAGATACACAAACGGCTTCTGTGGTCAATTTACAGGTAATCAATTCTCTTTTCAAATAACATTTAATTATCACGATCACATTCAATTTAGTAGATAAAATCTCATACTATTGTCGGCCTACCGCGGATTGACAGCAGTTTGCGCTTACTGACGATGTGCCATTCCAAGTTTGCCGACCTCTCCCAAAAGAACCAAAGCAAAATTTCGTCATGTTGTTGTTCAAAAATGAAGTGAAGATATCGAATGACCTACCATAAACACAGCAAGTCGACAGCATTTCCGGGCGCTGAGCTATTCTACTACACATTAGACATATCGTTTTCCTAGTTCCGGGTCACCTACAATTGCGCGCGCTCACAGTGACCACAATTAACACAAGTCCATATAAGCGCATGCCGCAGGGGACAAGAATCTCGGGGGGGTGTAGATAATAGAGTGTCCTATGATCTTCTATACCTCCTATCACGGCGGGGGCAAATCAGGGATATTCCAAATAACTCACCGTGCCCTACATTTTGTCATTGGGTTGGGGTGGGGGGGGGGGGGGTCAGTAACCTGTCATGAAAAGTATGAATATTTCCAAAACATAGCCAGCTGAAACTTAATACTTATATAATCCAGGCTTTTTTAACGCAGTACTGTTTATAACCATTAAAATAAAACGATGTTTTACCCTGCACGTATGTAACCGTGATCGAATGAGGGTCGGCTTCTTACGTCATATCAGAGTTGTCAGCGAATCAGTTAATTTATTCAAATTAGCAAATAGAGCTGTGTCCTGAACGAGAAATTATCCACGTTTGATACTGTGGAAAGTCTCATTTTAAGTGACGTAAAGCAGCGTCGGCTAACGTTTGAAATAGGGGCTTTTGTTTTGGAGGGGGCGAGGGGTCTTTTCAGTATGGAATAAAACGGCACATGTGGTGACTGGGAAATAATCCAATTACATATGGGAACGCCAAAAATATACAATAGCTTGATTCGAACGTCAGTCGACGCCGTTATAGGTCACTTCGACTGAGCTTCACGGTTTATAAGTCGAGTATGTTTCCTCTATGGGACATGGTTTTTGGTGTTGAATCGAAAACAATATTATTCCCTCCCATAAACGCAACAGCAAGAGGAATTTTTCTCGGGTAAACGCCACACCACCTTTGCCAAAATTTTCAACATTATTGAAAGCCTTGCGGTCCTTTCTTGGAATAGTAAGATAATTTGATACACATTCAGACTAGGTAACAATAGTTAATCATATTCCCCAAGCCACATAAATGTGTGGTTTGTATATACTTTTCCTCAACATTGGAAATATTGCCGTTACGAATTTTTTTTATTTGTCAATGTGTAATAAAGTTTTCTTTTCTTTCGACTATCGGAACCTTGTTTTCTTGAGTTTGTACCCATCCCCATGTATAGATGTCCAGCAGCGAGGTAGTTGAGACACTCCATGACTCGATTGGATAATAGACCGAGATAGAGAACTCTATTCTCTCACCATCATCCGAACGTTTGTCAAATCTGAATGGTTTATTACAGTGAAAATCGGATTGATCACATTTCTGCTGGAGATTTGGAACTTGGGAGCAATAGTAACCAATATTCCGTGCCGAGTAGAAAATACCTCTTACACTTCTGAGTCTTTAAGAGATCATTCGCCATGGCGGTCAAGATTTTCAATTGCCTACTTTGGAGACAAGTCATTTTTTCAATGATGAATCTCTCTATTAACTAATGAATTTATATCGGAGGTGACTGAAATCGTTATTCCTGTTCCAACTGGGGGTCGACATGCCGAGTTTCCGTCCTGACGGAGTTGTTTTCCCACGTAGGGGTCGCCCGATTCGGAACTGGACGTGTGACCTGGAATTAGGAAAACAACGTCGTGAATAAACGAGACCCCTGTTGCTTCTTCAGAGTTTGTCCGGGAAAATTCTGTATACCACGTTATAGTGCAGAAATTTAGGCATAAATTACGACTTTGCCGTGGGTCTGGAGACATATACTGAGGCCGGTAGCAGGTACTGACCATATAGTGGTTCGAAACTGGATCACATACTGTATATCCCCAATACTCCAGTCTTTGCACCCGCACCCCTCGATGCCTGCATATGCATCGCGATAAACGGTATCATACTTGGAAACGAACATTCGTGCAGTAGGTCACGCTCATCAATAGGGAAATTCTCTCTTTGGGCAGCTCACAGTTTAATACAAAATTTAATTGATAGTAATTTCTTACAGTCAAAATAGTTTTCATGAGATCAAGGCTATTAATGCATATTCAAACAAAACATATTCATTCAACCAAAACAATTATAGTGTGTGCTTTTGTCATTTATTGCCAAAATTTTACTCTAAAATGTATGAAACTGGGGTTTCTTCTTGGAAGATGGCACGTTGTAAGATTGTTCTTATAGATGGTCGCTTCATCGCTATTGAAAGCACCATATCATTGGGTAAGGAGAAACGCGTATATTTGTCGTCAAAACTGGGCACCTTGGAAACGTGTATACATCTTGCGCATGTGCGATTGTGCTACCCCCAAGTACGTGTACAGACGAGGCGCCAGTTCTGACCCACCAAAGTGAAATTTGCATCTGTTTCAGAAGGAAATGGTTTGATTGGCATATTCATTATCTTGATCGCCGTACAATTGTCCATAGCCTTTATTAACAAACTAACTTAGCTGGGGATAAATTGAACTGCAGGGAAAATAAAATTACATTTCTTAATGAGAGGTGTCAGTTCCGCCCCACTGTCGCCAGTTCCGATCCAGCTTCGTTTTGGCATTGACCTCTGACCCAGATATAAACGAATGTAATCGTCAACATGATAACTTTTCCGCCAAAATAGTGTTCTTGCTGGATATTTCGTTTTGAATGTCTTCATCTCATAAGTGAACATTTGACGTTAAAGAATGCGGGTTGGGGTAATAGTGATATGGTCGAGCTGATCATATTGACATGATATATTGGACACTGAATTCAATCCGATGGCTAATAAGCGTATACTTACTCGAAAATGATGATAAATCAACGGTACTTTTACTTATTTTACCTCTGAATGGCAGATTAAAGAGAAGAAATGCTAATCTGCACTCGAGATACGATTTTACGCAGTGAGCGCTGCGTTCGCAAGACATTTTCAGGCCATATGGTACGACCCAGCTGGCCATCCATGGATGATGGTGGTTCGGAACTGGGTCCGTCAGTTGATGTCAACAATGGGGCAGGTAGCCTTTAGACAGATACCCCAGTAAATACATTTATGAGAGATACATAGTACCATATGATAATTATATGTGAGAAACAAAACATCAACTTTGATCGGAAGCGCGGGCAGACGACACGGTTTTGGACCACCGGCCAGTCATGGTGTTTAATTGTACTTAGACCGATGTAGTCGTGTGTATTGAGTGGGTCTGCAAAGCTGTCTCCTAACAAAACCAGTGAATGCATAATATAATTTAACCATGATTGAGAGGTTGATCAACTTGCTTAAATGCACCAAATGATTTATGATTTCGTGTGACCGTGGTTATGACAATGTGCAGTATTTTGAGAAGTGGGTCGGAACTGACACTGGATCGGAACTGTCGACGTCACTGTACTCGAGAGAGCTTCGTGTTACTAGGTTACCTGTGTTGGGATTTGTACAAAAACTATCCAAGCTACATGTACATATATTACAGGTAAGAAGGAGGCTAAGTACTCAAAGAAGTTTCAGGGGATTTGTAGCCTCGAACTGCAGGAGCACTGTATTGTGGTTGGGGGGGGGGCGAGGGAGTTACTCGATCGTAACTGCAAGCTACATGAAGCTCAGTTTGACTATGATCATTTTCGGGGACAAAATCCAACTCTGCTATATTATCTCAAGCAAGCTATTGAACAACAAAATAAAATGAATGCACCATTAGCTTTATGTTATTTCGTCTCTGTGTGTCAGCAGACGAAACCACCTTCGAAGATAATGAACGTAACTCAGCTGAGGATTTCCCCCAGCAGTGGCGTCTGTTGGCTGGGTTCGGTCTATTTATAGAACACTGCGTCTGGAGAAGATATGTTTGTCCGCTTCTTGAATCTTCGCTTACCCAAGTCTAAATGACGGAACGTTAGTGTAGTATTTAACCTGAAAATGTCAAGATGGCTTCTTGAGGTGTACCCTTCTTTGCGATATGTTTCTGCTTCGCCGTTATAGATTGCCGCCATGGGTAGGTTATTGACAAGGGAGATAACCTACCCAGTATGCAGATGGCGCTATGAATTTTATCCGGGGATTTTGTTTGCGTCGTTGTTGTTGCCCTGTGCACCTTGTTCGAGATGTACTTGAAGATTACGGTAAGTTGTACAGCTTGAAAACTGCATGCACTGGGACTCAATCCCCCCCTCCCGTACGCAAGGTGTACAGTCTTAGCACACACTTACTGATACTGTCACACAGATTAACCAGTGAAAACCATGCCTTCCTACGTTCATAAGACCGCGGTTCGCAGTTCGTTATTCGGGACCAGTCATTCAACGACTCATAACAGCGCCCCCCTGGCGTCAGATTTGGAATATGAATATGCAAAGATATAGAGCATGATTTATCGGAGTTTCGCTGGCCGCGGTGCATTCTGGGATTGAAGAAAGATAAACAAATCGATGAGGTGGTTCCCCAAGCCTGCAGAAGCATGGAAGCATGATCTGACAGCGGAAGATTTTAGGAGTTGTAAAGGCCCTCCAACTGCGCGATTTTTTTCCTCAAATGGATTGGATGTACTCGTCAAAAATAAAATATAAACTTGTTATCCCTGTTTAGTCGCATACAAAGGAAAAAACCCAGTTATTCTGACTGACAAGGCTGTAAACTTGTGTCACATTTCCTGGTCGCTGTGCGTGTTCCCGCGTCGAGGCTCACAACGGGTGGGACCCGCAAAAACACATAGTCAACATACTTGATTGAATTCACTCACCTACTCAAGCAGACCCTCTGATTAACTTAAGCCTAGCAGGTGACCAGAGTTATTGTTCTCTTTTTTAAAGCTTTTTTTTCCACACCTGTCATCACAAGCAAAGGAAACGGAGTTCTGACAGGTAAATCAGAGAGCATGTTGAACCTCTTCGAATGTTTGCGATCGTTTGGCATTTTCTACGGGTGAATTTTATGTGCTGCCGTGTTATTTTGGCTTTCCTTTTTTCGCGAATATCTGTATTTATTTTCTCTGTCACCAAAAAACCCACTTTGCCGAAAAAATTTCAGAAACGGCGCAAAACAGGGCCAGCCAGCTATGTTTGCCCACGTGGTTTTGTTTTTCTTTCCTAAGACCCGGATGTGACATGCGTACTTGAAACTCCGATATGGCTTATTCTCTCTTGCTTTACAGAGTTTGGAGTTAAAAAAATACAGATTTTCATATCGAAATAATTGCTGGTCTCGAATAATGAACTTCGAACTGCGAACCACGGTTTAACTTTATGGAAGTGCCTTCCTCGGCCGACGGGATTCGGTTCTGAGTGACTTAATTATTGCTTTTACCAACAGACTATACAACCATGCAGAGCAAAGTGCCGGGATGTCAGTTTGAATGCTCCCTTTCAGCTTGTACATGTACCGTAGCTAAGGAACAAATTCAAATTTCTTTATTGGCCAAGAACACAATTTACATTGGTTGAGACCGCATAACGAGACATAAACAAATATACTGTACAACTATATGCATGTATTTAATATATCAGGGACCGCGGAACAATTTTGAAAGTGGAGCCCGGCTGACTGTCCCAGCAGTTAGGCGAGTGTCCATGGGCTGCCTTAGGCCCCTAGATGGCTGGAGAGGAGTTTTCAGCAATTTTTGGGCACCCAAGGTGTTATCAGTTGGCCACAAATGACCACACATTTTAGCGTCAGGAGATGAAAAATAAAACCCTCAAAATATTGATTCTAAATATGCAGGCAGAATATTGACAGATGGGAAGGGGGGACTGCTAAGGTTTGGCTTAAGTGTATGATCTAGCGGCCTAACCCGTATGCGTTATCTGACCAGGTCGAGATCTCAGCAGCAGCTGCCTTCAAACTTGATCTTCATTGACGGTTAAACTTGATATCTGTACTATGGGAACCTGGATGGTAAACGAGAGATGAAACGCAGCGCCATCTATATATATATCGATTACCATCCCGGCCGCTGCTTTACGAGACCGATGAGGGCAGAATCATTGTACATATATTCTTCCTTATGTCCTTAGGAAGAAACGATTCAGTTAAAAGATTTCAGTCACTTCTACATGTATTGTTCTTGTACTGTGTCGATAAATGTCGCGAATACCCAAGAAAACGGAAATACTCTTAGGTGTATTAGCTCTCTTCAAATGCAATATTTTTTATTCACGGTTTGAATGCAATATTTTTTAATTACGTTTTGAATGATTTCGGTTGGCTTCATGTACTGAACCATGATCCACACGCACACAACTTTTCCTTATCAACTTCATTAAACAGTAGATGAACAGTATTTTGTGATACAGTTCCACAGAGGTGCTAACATTACAGATGTGGAAATTTATCTGGATATGGCATTGTCACCATAATTTGGTTCGTCTATACACTGATATGACCATGGTTCAACTTTAAACCATAATTCCACACACTATCCATATTTTGGAACACTTCAAACGCTGAAAAACAGCATATAATATATTTTATCACATTGCAATTCAGACTACAATAAAAGTGAGAAGTTTACCCAGCAATTACATATTATCCAGCAATTAAAAAAATCATTCCTAAAGAATTCACTAAATGTAGGGTTTGAGGAAAAATATTGTCTTTAGCACCCGTTAATGTGAAATCTGAAATCTGTCAATTGACACATTTTAGCTTTTCGGTATAATCAAATGAAATACATGTAAGTTGGTGCTGGTTAACCTATGTGTTCAGGATGGCCCTGCTACATGTACATGTGCTTGACAGAACTTTTTTCAGAACTAAATTACACTAACAATGTGTATTTAGAATTTAGAAAAAACAAAATTACAGTTTTCCTCCCACCGTGACCCATAAATCTAGTATTAAATTTAGTTAACTGAAAGTGTTCATAAGATTCAAATTTTGAGAGCGTATCAAATAATTATTCACGAAGATTACAAATTATACTATGATATAGCTGTATGATCAGTACGGAGTTCTCAATTGTTAAACTTTCCTGGTAAAAATTTACTCTGCTTCGTATGAGACAGAACTGACCATCAGGCTACATGTACATGGTCAGTTAATATTCTATTATAGGACTCTTTGGAGTTCAGAAAAGATCACATTGACCCTGAAGGACAGAACATGTACATATAGGCCCCCACTGTGCTGTGACCCAAATGTTTGCAGCAGATAAGCTGCTGGAGAAGTCATGATTTTTTTTATCTGGCCACCTGCATATCAACTCTGCCCAAGTATTGGCTATCCATGTGAATTAGATTTAGAAGGTAACATCTCAGATTATACAGAAAGCTTTAATTCAATGGCATGGTTTTGTTCTATTCATGAAATCCAGTCTGAGTTTCATTTTCCCCCAATTGTCTACATCTACATGTGTATCGTTGTCCTAAATGTATAGCCTGAGCCTGTGTGAAATGGGCTGCTGCCACAAGATTATCACCCCCATAGAAGTATCAATAACAAATCACAGCAAGCTGAAAATTTAAGCTCTGTACACATATCCTCCAGGTTGTCTTCATAATGATAAATGCAGATCTGGTGAATATGAATATCTACATGTAAAAAAAGCTTTAAAACATTTGTGAACTTCACCCATTTTTGGTAGACAAGCACTCACTTTTGACGAAATTTTCTTCAAAGTTACAATTTAAGGACCACCAAGAACGTCCTGTTTCTCGTGATTTTCAGGAAAATAGGCACTTTTGATAATTGTCCATCATTATTAAACTATGGGAATTGTGAGGTACATGTACATCTTGATCAATAACTTGATATCTTGGAAATTGTCCCAAACAAATGAGGAGAGCTCATGTATCATGTACATGTATCACTAAAGTCTGTTTAAAGGTACATGTATATTGTGTCAGAACTGAGATTTTGTCTATACCAAACCATTTAATCATTTTGTAAATAAAATATTCATCAGTTTTGCATTAATATAATTTATATCAAGGTAACCTAGCTAACATATACATGTTTGAAGTTTTAGCTTGCTGTGATTTATGCAGTTTATCACTGTTTTAGGGTGACCACAATCCTGTCACATTTAGACATCCCACTGTACCCATGTACTTCAAGATCCTCATGATACTCATATGAACAGTCACAATCAAAGCGTGACTGAGATACATCTTTTTTTTTAGATGACGACTCTATAACGAATATTATGGATTAAGAATACTGATCAGCGATACGGATTTGATATTTCTGGAACATCATGATGTCTTGCCGGCATCATTGAAAACTGTTGACCGCTTCTCTCTTGCAGGAAACAAGCCTATGTTTATGTATACTATGATTGTCTTTTTGAATTTGGTGCTAATACTGTTATGTGGAAAATGGAATAGGTCTTTGGATTATGGACGCGGATATTCTCTAATGGACGACGGCTGGATTATGAATGACGGACTAGACGCTTGTAATTTCATGATTCAGAACGGTAAATGCTCCATTGAGTGAATCACCAGAAGTGCAATTTGGGAGTAAAAATGAGGGGAGTTATGAATTTCGAATTAAGAAGTGCGTCCCTGAAAACGCAGTGGTCGGACAACCGCTATGATGGTGGCCTAGATCCCTAATCAGTGAAAAAGTAAACTTGGGATAATTATGAAATAGTTAAACAGTTGCGTTCAATTAAAATGATATTTCAAATGACAATAAGACATAACATTGTTGGAATATATAATCCACTCAAGCATTACTGCATGCTGTTAAGCCGGGATTATGTTGACAGGTGTTTCAAGATCGGCAACAACGTGATAAATATTTTTATTTGAAAAGATAGTAGCAGAAAGTTGTTGGTGATCATATTCAGTAGAATATTTGATTGAATAATGGAGTATTTACCATATGCAAAATCACACCAAGTAATTATTTTATGTATAGATTATCCAAGTTTAATACTGTAAATGCCCAAAGTATTTCTGTCTCTTGTGGGACGTTTCACCATGGAAATTTTATAAACCAACAATAAAACGAGAGATTCTGAACGATCTTGCGCCCACCATTGTCCGATAATTTTAAGCTAATGACAAGAGGATCTTTTTGTCCATTGTTACTAAGATTTGTAAGTTTGTTTGCAGAATTTTGAATTTGAGCGAAAAAGGTCTAAAAAGGGACACTGGAAAACACCAAAATATATCTTTAAGTTTCAGGAGTTTCAAGATTTCTAGAAACTGTACTTGATGTCGGTTGTTATAGTACAAGTGAAATGAGCAAAGTTAGTCTGAAAGTGAATGTGCGGAGGATACTTTGTCTTCGGTTTGTAGTATTTTTTTGTGCACATGTTAGAAGCGAAGACAAATGTCTTCGACACTTTGGCACGAGCTATGAAACATACCTAAGATTTTATAATTAGGAACGAATGCTAAGTCTGTTCTGTTTACTGGGCTAGATTGAGATATCTCTTTCAAGATACCATGCTCGAAAATAGTAAGACGATACACAACTTAATACTGAAGGGATCCGGTCCGTGCAATATAATGTTGAAACTTTGAAAGTGTCTGAATCCGTGGATCAAAACACGCAGTAGTTTACAGTTGTCGAGTTGTGACGTTGCGTCACAAGAGTGACGCCCCTTTTCGTAGCCGCCCCGTCGGGAAACGGTGGGGCTGTTCACTTGCAAAGGCATGGACTAAAGTAAACTGAATTAAAGTTTGAAGAAATACATTTTAATTCGTAATCATTTGAACTCCTTGATATAGAAGGTGAAGGTATGGATATTCTCTATACTCAATATATAGAGTATGCCCCACCGTTTGATCCGCCAACACTTGTGATGCAACATCACAACTCGGGAAAACCGTATTAATTTGAAGAGTGACTTGGATTTTCGAATCGGACCAAGAAAGGTATCTTGCACAACTAGGCCCCATATGGGACCTGTGTACCAAATTCCAGAAAGATCCATAAAGTAGTTCCTGAGAATTCACGATAACAATGTTTCAAGGAGAAATTCAAGATGGCCGCCATGTATTTTGGAATTGGACCGAAAAAGATATTTTGCACAACTAGACCCCAAGGGGAACCTGTGTACCGAATTTGAGAAAGATCCATGCAGTACTTCCTGAGAAATCATGATAACAAAGTTTCATGGGGAAAACCAAGATGGCCGCCTGGTGGCCATATTGGATTTTCAAATCGGACCAGAAAAGATATCTTGCACAACTAGATCCAAAGGGAAACCTGGGTACCAAATTTGAGAAAGATCCATGCAGTACTTCCTCAGAAATTACGATAAAGTTTCATGGGCAAATCCAAGATGGCTGCCTGCTGGCCATATTTAATTTTCGAATCCGACTATATATCTTGCCCTTCCAGACCCAAATGGGAACCTGTGTACAAAATTTAAGAAAGAATTGGAATTGGACCGAAAAAGATATTTTGCACAACTAGACCCCAAGGGGAACCGGTGTACCAAATTTGGGAAAGATCCATGCAGTAGTTCCTGAGAAATCGCAATAACAAACTTCCATGGGGAAATCCAAGATGGTCGCCTGGTGGCCATATTGGATTTTCTAATCGGACCAGAAAAGGTATCATGCACAACTAGACCGCAATGGCAATCTGTGTACCAAATTCAAGAAAGATCCATGCTGTAGATCCTGAAATATCGTGATAACAAAGTTTCATGAGAAAATCCAAGATGGTCGCCCGGTAGCCATATTGAATTTTCGAATTGGACCAGAAAAGATATCTTGCACAACTAGATCCCAAGGGGAATCTGTGTACAAAATTTGAGAACGTTCCATGCTGTATTTTCTGAGAAATCGCGATAAAGTTTCGTGGGGAAATCCAACATGGCTGCCTCGTGGCCATATTGGATTTTCGAATCGGACTAGAAAAGGTATCTTGCACAACTAGGCCCCAAGGGGAACCTGTGTACCAAATTTGAAGATCCACGCAGTAGTTCCTGAGAAATCACAATAACAAGAATTGTTTACGGACGGACGGCGGACGGACAAACATGGATAAAAAGCGGTGATAGTTTGGCTAAAAAGTAGCCTTTTAATGGATTTTTAGATGGATTGCAAAGCAAAAATTTGTCCTATAGAATGGCGCTTTCTGGATGTCCTCATCCTGGTTAGACCGAATGTTAAAGTTTTGGATTGGCTTAAATTTTCATTTGGGATTAATGTTTACACGTAGAATATATACACTGTAAATATCCTAATAATTCAATCACAGGAAGTGCAACTTTCAATGCCATTTTTTAAGGAACAAAGAATGACAAAGACACTGTGAATGATGCTATCAAACCATAGAACTACCACATCTTGGAAGATAACGCAGGAGAAATGCTGGATATATAAACAAAGTTTTCAGGTACATACTTCGAATGTGGCCCTTAATTCCTGTGATTGAATTACAGGAATTACTGCTCTGTACATAGATAATCTTTCAACCATATAGGATACAGAGAAATAAGCAGGTCACCATTTCATCATTTTGTGTTACAATCATTCCATGCCATGGATTAATATTCTACAATGAGGATAACGCTGATAATTGAAATGCTCGCAAATTATCAGACTGCAAGCCATGATTTGGAACTTAATCATTAATTTAACATACATTGTAAATTTCAGTTTGAATGTAATTTGAATTTTAAGTTGAACTTATTATTTTGACTTCACAACACTGTTAAATTTCAACTGTAAATTTCATTACATTTGAATTCAGTTTTAATGTTCAATTCTCACAATTAAAACTTTATACTGTATATTTTAAACATCCGGTCAGGCGTTTTCCTTGACAAAACAATTTCGTCTACTCAATTTCTAAAATTGGAGAAAGCTTTGGCACGCAATATTTGTCAAAAAAATTACATCAAATAGAGCATGCATGAGCACTTGTATGACCCGTGCAGAGATGCACAATTTCTTAAGTACTGTAAAATCGTTTACTATCAAGGAGGGAAATAATAAGTACAGCAGCAACAACAGTATAAAATGATGGATATAAGAAATAGACCGAATTTAGGATTGCTTATTAGGTTTGCAACAAATTATCCAACAGTAGCAATATTATAAAATCATGGATATAAGAAATAGACCGAAGTTAGGATTGCTTATTACATTTGCATAATAGATAACAATACTTATAATATTGCATCGAGATAAAAAGTCTTTAAATAAATGAATTTCTAAGCTCAATTGTATCTTGAACTTAGATGGATGATTGATCTTATGTTGGATGGAAAGTGTCAATGTTTAGAATAATTTATTCATAACTGAATCTGATAATAATAATTATACATATTATCTTTCCATTGATAACAAATATCCATAAACCCTGGTTATCAACTTTATCTTTGAATGAATGATGCCAAATTATGCAAACTGTCAATTTGAGACTTACATGAAAGTTCACAGAAGAATGTGACATAAAACAGCACAAATTATGGATCTGTTTTTCAGTTTTTGTAAGAAAGCTTGATTATATTCAATTGTCTAGAAGAAACACTTTGTAATGTACATGTATTCACCAGCTGTTTCATTAAAAAAATGAGCTGGGAAATCATTTGAGATATTCAGTAACACCCACAAGGATGTATGTAAATGAGAAGGGGGTGTACCTTGCAGGTTCCTTATTACATGTATCTCAGATTTTTCCAGATGGATCTTTATCAGTAAGAAAAGCAACCCTGAATATGGATAAGTATTACAGTGAACAAAGTTATAGACAGCTCAATATGTGCAGTATATACACAATATATAATGTGATCTCAGCCAACACAAATTCATGATTTAGTAAGCTAGTGATGTCAATCTGATTATATAATTAGTTTTGATAAACCCTGTCATTTTCAGATAAAGTTGATACATTACAAGCGTCTAATCCGTCATCCACAATTCAGCCGTCGTCCATTAGAGAATATCCGCGTCCTTAATCCAAAGACCTATTCCATATTCCATATAACAGTATTAGCACCAAATTCAAAAAGACAATCATAGTATAAACATAGGCTTGTTTCCTGCAAGAGAGAAGCGGTCAACAGTTTTCAATGATGCCGGTAAGACATCATGATGTTCCAAAAATATCAAATCCGTATCGCTGATCAGTATTCTTAATCCATAATATTCGTTGTAAAGTCGTCATCTAATCTAGTAGACTGTTATTGACAATAAATATTAAGAGCTAACCTGGACTAGTAATTAAACCTTGGCAATATAAAAGTAGCTGTAAATGGAAGAGATAAAGATTTCAATGGCTGGTTTTCGATACCATTGATATACATGGGTGCATACATACAGGTAACAACCTTAGAGGGAGCCCTGGTAGATTTATTTGTGTGTCATACAGATAACCGTCTGAACCATTATCATTTCCTCATAACATGGGGATGGATTGTGCTAGATGAAAATCTTTCAGTTCTGTAAGGATTTTGTTTGGTACCATTAATGTAAATAAAGTTAATCTTATTAGAGCTACATGTAATTATATGTTGTGGTCCCTCAAGTCCTTTGATTTGCATGGCTGGAGAAATCTAAACCTGTCTTTGTCATTGACAAACATAGTATGCTTTGAATTACAACATATATAAGGGAAGTGGGAAGAGGTGCCAACATGCTGACAGTCACATGACTTCACAGTATAGTCTTCCGCTTAACCTATTCTAAAGCACATACCAAGAAATTATCTAACGATTCGTGATATGTGTTGTATCTCAGGTACGCTTTTATTGTACCTGTTCATGTGGCAACTTGGATGATATGACCATACGGCCCCTAGCACCGGCATAATCGATATTAGATACAAATCTCGAGAGCTATGATGGAAATGCTCTGACAACTTATATATTGGTAATTGGTGAGCTGTTTCGCTGTGACAACTCGTACGGTGGGGATTGGTGAGCTGTATCGTCGTCACATGAAAATGACGACATTTACCACAAAAGGCTAGTCTGTAAAACCCGATGTCGACCCAGCATCAACTTCCCACAAATGCCAACATATATCAAAGACCAAAAGGTCTGTACAGGGGGCGGAAGTTCATTCCAAGTTGTGACTCCATATAGAGACCTTAAACAAAAGGACCTCAAGCATGCATCCCTGCTTAACTTTGATTCATTTCATAAGATATCAGGGATAATTTTATACATGTAATATTGAACTTGAGGATGTAATAGCACATGTACAGAATATGCCTGTAGTAAATTACATGTACCTTAATTGTTATTTACAAATTCCCCTGTTATTGCCAAAGATGTACATGCAATATTTGGCATAAATGAAGCCTAATTGTACATTGTACCGTTAAATGAAGGGGGGGGGGGTACAAAACTGTGTTACCCAACTAATTTGGCCTTCAAGTGAGTTAGGTGCAGGATTGGCTTTCTTTTAGATATTTTCCAAATTTCCTACGCTTTAACATGGTGCTAAGTAGCATACTTGGCAATATTGTGCAGATACTTTTGCTAAACTCCGCAGTAGGCATACAAATGGGTTACTTTAATAGCATCTATATTCAATATTTAGCAATTTTATAATCTGTCTAATTAGAAGATATTCGCATTAAAATATCTGTAACACGGTGTTGAAGAAAGGACAATATATTCAATATTTAGCACGTTTATAATATTATCTAACTAGAATAGGTTCGCACTTAAATATGTAGCTAACGTCTGACAACAGACAATATATTGAATATTTAGCACTTTGATAATATCTAATTAGAAGAGATTCGCAGTTAAATATCTAGATGGCGTCCGAGAAAGACAATATATTCGATATTTAGCACCTTTATAATATCATATAATTAGAAAAGATTCGCACTTAAATTTGTAGTTGGCGTCTGGGAAAAGACAATATATTCAATATTTAGCACTTTTATAATCTATACTAAATACAAGAGATTCGCAGTTAAATATCCACAAGAGCCTCTTCGGAGAAAAGACAATATATTCAATATTTAGCACTTCTATAATCTACTCTAATTAGAAGAGATTCGCATTAAAATATCTTTAACACCGTGCCGGAGAAAGGACAATATATTCGATATTTAGCACGTTTATAATATTATCTAATTAGAATAGATTCGCACTTAAATATGTAGCTGACGTCTGAGAACAGACAATATATTGAATATTTAGCACTTTGATAATATCATCTAATTAGAAGAGATTCGCAGTTAAATATCTAGATTGCGTTCGAGAAAGACAATATATTCGATATTTAGCACCTTTATGATATCATCTAATTAGAAAAGTTTCGCACTCAAATTTGTAGCTGGCGTCTGGGAAAAGACAATATATTCAATATTTAGCACTTTTATAATCTATACTAAATAGAAGAGATTCGCAGTTAAATATCCACAAGAGCTTTTTCGGAGAAAAGACAATATATTCAATATTTAGCACTTCTATAATCTACTCTAATTAGAAGAGATTCGCATTAAAATATCTGAAACACCGTGTCTGAGAAAGGACAATATATTCAATATTTAGCACCTTTATAATATCATCTAATTAGAATATATTCGCATTTAAATATGTAGGTGACGTTTGAGAACAGACAATCCCTTACAAAAAAATCTTATAGGATCCTATAAGATTCTGAAAAATCCTATAAGATTATTCGAAATCTTATAAGATTCTAAAAAATCCTATAAGATTATTCGAAATCTTATAAGATTCTAAAAAATCCTATAAGATTCTGAAAAATCCTATAAGATTCTGAGAAAATCTTATAAGATTCTAAGAAATCCTATAAGATTAAAAAAAATCCTATAAGATTCTGAAAAGTCTTATAAGATTCTAAAAAAAATCCTATAAGATTCTAAAAAATCCCTACTGGATTTAATAGGATAGAAATATAATAATCCTATTGGATTTAATATGACACTCCATAGGATCAATTGTATTAATGATATTAAGAAGAGTGGAAATTGATCCCGCTCAAGTATTTCAGTGAATTATTTCACACAAATTAAGTGCGTTTCACTGAAGTAATTGAATGTAATTTCACCCAAACAGAATATTTTGCCCACCACTTCAGCGATTTATTGACTTAATAAGCAAAATCCACCCAACTTGATACTGGACTTCATTCAACTTGAGTGGGATCAATTTCCACTCTTCTTGGGAAAAACTAATTTAACGTTTTTAGAGAGTGATGTTTATGCGGTCTTCAGTCAAGACAAATATATCTAAAACGCGTTTTTGCTTAATCAGGACAGATCTGTGAATAACCACAACACAAGTAGTATTTTGGACCCTATATGATCCAGATCTTATAGGATTTGCAATTTTATATGATCATATACAATTCAATATCAGTTCACAACACCCAAGTAATGTTCTCCATATTTGGCTGCTCGCAGTTGGAGAGAGAGATTTTGTACCACAAATCTCCAATCTGCTGCTCATGAGGCATCAAATATCAATTTTGGTAGTTTCATATGAAATTCATCTTAAATTTTAACTTGAATTTAATACAAACTCATGATTAATATTTTCAATAGCTATACTATATTACAATTGAATTGAAGGATTAATTTTATTTTCATATTGTGTGAATATTCTATCGTTATGCTGATATTTGACTGTGAAGTATTTTGAAATGTCACTTAGGAAATGCTAATAAAAATTGACAAAAAACCTAATTGCCATCCATCATAGTTCGATATCCAAACAAATGCAAGGTCACTGAAAACTAAATTTAAATATTCTAACTCAGATCGAATTCACTAATAATCATCTGAAATTTATTAAAATTGGAATAAATGTATGAAGTTTTGAATATTTGATTGTTTTGAATTAAAGTCTTATTTAAAATTGAATTAAGGATGTCCGTAATTAACTTTTCGAATAATGTGTGTTGCTGCATTCATAATTGTGTAATATGAGGAATATAGGTCGGTGTGCATTGTTTAGCTGTTGACACTGTTAAAAAGACGGACCCATGCTCCATTTGATAACCTAGAAAACAAAGGGAATAGCCCAGGTTTTGAATCCTATTCACAAAAAAATTACATAAATAGTATTTAACTTTTCCCTATATTCTAGACAATCAGAATGTCTTTCAAAATTTATCAAATTAGATGAATATTGCTGCACAAAATTCTCAGCTAGAAGACTTTTAAAGGAAATCCCTGTCGCTTAATCTAACTCAAACTGGCAAAAACTGCTGCCAAGAAAAAATCACCAGCAGACATCCCTTAAACCTTGATTATCATCATTTCATTATGAAATATGTTTTGTTATCATTCAACTACTTGAAAATTCTCATGAATGAATAAACTTCTGATCAGTTCAAATGGTTTCCCAATCTAAATGGTATTTACAAAATCTCTCCACTTCAAATGGAGGGGAGATAACTCTGCTTGTTCACACTAGGTGGCGCTGTACAGAGACAAGAAAGATTTTTTTGCAGTTATTTTATTAATATAGCTGACTGATTTGAGGACAGTAAAAGTCATATTTCCGATTACATGTATATATGGCTGATGGAACGGACTCAGATTGATGGTAAGTACCTTTTGCAACTTGTAGGCTAAAATAGCATTCTAAAGTCTCCATTTGTTAAGTCTGGAATATTTTGGACTAGTTTAAAATATATTTTAGTTATATAAGTAACTTTGTCAGGTTTGTATATTACACTGTAAATACAACAACCAAAACATTATACTGCCTTGGAAAGATTTATTTATCTCACCGATTTATGAAAGAAAGGGCTTGTTGGTTGATTTTCTCGTTTTCTCTAATCTCATGGGTAGGATAGTTAGGCATGTACTTTAAGCCCAGTGTAATTAACCTTAGATATAAAATGCTGTCTAACATATATTTCAATAGCTGAACAGACATGTATATTTTGTTAATTAAAATAACCGGTCAACCTCACAAGAATAGACCAGCTTGTCTTAGTGGTCCATTGTGTAAGGGATTAACCATGCTGGGTGACTCTTTGCACAGTTCAATGTGAGAAACCCAGAAGGGGGTGTTTTTACAATCTCATTGTGTCATTTCCTGTACTGGTATACCTTCTACCTTCAATAGTCAAGCCATTTCAGATGTTTACATGAAAAAATTGGCATAACATATGAATGAATTGATAACAGTTGATTTGTGATTCTTTATTTCATACTGTCGGTTTCACAGTCTGAGCTTCCTGTCCTGTCAAATTGCATCTCTCCTCACCCCACCATGATGAACAGTTTATCAATGATGTTTTTATTATGACGTTCACAGCTTCACTGTGGACTCTGGCGAAAGAATACAAATACACTTACAACACAGCTTTGCCCAGTTTCGGGTAGGCCTAATGTACCAGTGGTGTGTACTATTCCTGACAACCCGAACTTGGGATGCTTTAATTTGTCGAGCTAAGGGCTGATCTATATGATGCTACAAATTGTGGTTAGTATCGTCCATTGTTCACTCCATTCAGCACTCCATCGTATTCCTCTTACATATCAATATAAACGTAAATTGGTATTGTTGCCTAAACTTTAATACATGTACGTGTTGTACCCCATTTATGTACTTTTCAATTGTGATGGTGGGGTTATCGTGTACTGTACATTCTTTCATACACATTATCTGAACGAAGTCAAATGTCATTTATTAGAATTTCCAGGTTGTTTGGTTACGCATTGCATTGCATTTTCACATTGCTTATTTCAATATTTAAAGTTAGTACACAATTGATTTGAAAATTGTTGAGTTTATTTTCGAAATAAATCGCGATATGATATGGTAATAATTGTTTTCCCCACAGGAGATCAGAGAGCCTACAAAGAAGATGAGCAAGACAGTTTGTGATGCCCGGAAGAATGAGCCAAACAACATCCTTGAGAAGTTAAAAAAGCAGCGACAAGGAAACCTTCCAGTGGCACCTGTTTATGACGAGTCAGATGATGTAAGTATAAATTCAACTATCATGACTATTCAGCTAAATCCCTAGGCTATTATCAAATAATTAATTATTTTGACCATTGAGAAGATTTCTCATTAATGGTCTCATCTATATTTTCAAGATTTTAAATTTGTTTTTTTGCAAGTTTGCTAACCATTAAAATGCATATTAAATGACACTGACTTTTAATGGTTAACAAGCGATCACTTGTAAATAATCATTTAATGTAATTAATCTTAGTAAATAATAATTCAATGAGATTTGATCCTTTGTCAACATGATTCTGCAATTTATGACTATTAACATTCTGACTGAATATTATCAATCCAATTGTCAGTACACATTTTGTATCTTTTATTTCATCCGAGAAAGATGACCATGGACCTAATGAGTGCATTGTTGATGAGGAATGAAATGGCCTCCCATACTTTGACAGGGATGAAACCCAATGCGACAAGAGAGGTAGAGGCTAAGCCTGCAATTGACCAAGAAAAGATCAAGCCATCCAAGGTAAAAACTTTTCTTCATAAATATTCCAAACATCTGATAATTAATCCCAAGTTCAATGACCATGTTTTTGATAGCTTATAGTTTGAAATGTTGTGATTGAATATATTGATATTCAGTGGCTAACTGCAAATTATTTCATTCTCTTACAGACTACTGCCTGAAGAAATCCCCAAGTTCCGTGAAAGTCATTCGGGAAGCAATAAAGTCGAAACTCAATGGCGAGCAGAAATTGTACGGAAAACTGATGGAGAGATTATGATGCCCTCATATGTTCCTCCGTTTATATCTCAAAAGTGCACATGTACATAATAAAGAAATATTTATTATATGTATTTGTTTGTTCTTCTTTCTATGCGTTAGTTATTTACCAGATTATCTTTAACATACCTGTGCTACATCCTAAACAAGCAATGTTTATGCTAATACATTTTCTGATGTATTTACTATTTTACAGCATAGGGGCATTTTGTATTTCATGGAGTTACTATAAAAGATGACCTATATCACTCATCCAAATATTCCTATAGAAAGTTTATATCCTGTAGATTTCTAAGAATCCATTCCATAACTAAATTTTATAGGATCCTATTAAAAAAATCCTACAAGATTTTTATCCTATTAAAAAATCCTAAAGGATTTCAATCTTATAGGATTATAATCTTATAGGATCCTGATTTCTAGGATCCTATTAAAAAATCCTATAGGATTTCAATCTTATAGGATTTCAATCTTATAGGATTTTAATCTTATAGGATCCTATTAAAAAATCTTATAGGATTTTGGGCCAAAATCTTATAGGATCCTATACGATTTTATCTTATAGGATCCTATAAGATTTTTTTGTAAGGGATATATTGAATATTTAGCACTTTGATAATATCATCTAATTAGACGAGATTCGCAGTTAAATATTTATCTGGCGTCAGAGAAAGGCAATATATTCAATATTTAGCACATTTATAATATCATATAATTAGAAAAGATTCGCACTTAAATATGTACCTGGCGTCTGGGAAAAGACAATATATTCAATATTTAGCACTTTCATAATCTATACTAAATAGAAGAGATTCAAAGTTAAATATCCACAAGAGCCTTTTCGGGGAAAAGACAATATATTCAATATTTAGCACTTTTATACTCTAATTAGAAGAGATTCGCATTAGAATATCTTTAAAACCGTGCCGGAGAAAGGACAATATATTCGATATTTAGCACGTTTATAATATTATCTAATTAGAATAGATTCGCACTTAAATATGTAGCTGACGTCTGAGAACAGACAATATATTGAATATTTAGCACTTTGATAATATCATCTAATTAGAAGAGATTCGCAGTTAAATATCTAGATTGCGTTCGAGAAAGACAATATATTCGATATTTAGCACCTTTATAATATCATCTAATTAGAAAAGTTTCGCACTCAAATTTGTAGCTGGCGTCTGGGAAAAGACAACATATTCAATATTTAGCACTTTTATAATCTATACTAAATAGAAGAGATTCACAGTTAAATATCCACAAGAGCCTTTTCGGAGAAAAGACAATATATTCAATATTTAGCACTTCTATAATCTACTCTAATTAGAAGAGATTCGCATTAAAATATCTGAAGCACCGTGTCGGAGAAAGGACAATATATTCAATATTTAGCACCTTTATAATATCATCTAATTAGAATATAATTTGATTGTTGCAATCAAGTACCAAAGGAAGATGGGTTTTTTTGGCGTTTTGTTTCTTTCGAAATTACATTGAATTACATCCTGTATACCAGCACATGCGCGTTGTTTAACCAGGAAGAACGATATAATAATCTGTTATTGTCTGAGCGGAGTTGCACAGGCCAAAAATGAAAATG
>JAVTVY010006186.1:0-39962 GCA_036873755.1 Hanleya hanleyi | reverse complement strand
CATGGGTATAAATCTGAGACATTATAACTCAACAAGTTAACCCTGGTCACAGCCGTAAAGGGTAATTGAAGGAGTTGATACAGTAGTACTTATCTGAGTGTCTCCATCCATGTAGCTGTGCTCGTGGTGTGGTACACATTTCCACCAAGTTGTAGGATACCCGGGCACGATAGGCAACAAGAAGGTCCCCTTGGTAGGCACTGTATGTCGTGGGGGGGGGAATCAGCCACAAGCCCTTGCATACAGGGAGATCCTTGGTCCGATCATAAGTACGGGGAGAGCGTATACTACCCGAAGCTTAGAGGGTAACCAAGTCCACACCACTCTCAGTCCGCAAGCCTCTTCAGGTCAACTCACCATACTTGGAGTGATGAAGGATGCGTTGGAATTGACCGTGCTTGCTCTCTGGGTCAGGCTGCGCAATCGTCAACTCTCTGTACTGTCATCACTACTGTTGACACTAGGACTGGAACAGGTGTCCTTTGAGTTGAAACGCAGGTGACCCAGCTGAGACATCTAGAAGGAAGTCAGTTACTGAAAGACACAAACAAACCGCAGTTAAGGCAAAGTTTAAAAACTCACCATAGTGTCAGGCCTTTATATTGATGAAATGAGCATCCCTGGCCGGCCATCTGACTTATTTCTTCCTTCTAGCATATGTTACGAATGGGAGATGAGATGAGATGATACAGCAAGTTGTCTGATTTGCTGTGGTGATCCAAAATGCCGCCCCCCCCTTTTTGAAATTTTACTTGACCACGTGTTGGGCGGCTACCAGAGGCCCAAGCGTGGTCACACTATCTGATTGGACTGACATATCTCTCAGATAGAAATTGGTGAATGTGGAGTTCGCCGTCCAGGCACAAGACTGGACAATGTCATGGAGGGACAAGTTCTTCCATAAGGGCCATGACGTAGCTATGGCTCGAATCTCATGTGAAGAAGCGGTAGACAACAGCGGAGGGGCGTCAATGGCCAGTTGATAAGACCACTTAATGGTTTTCTTCAGCCATGCGGCAATGGTATTTTTTTGTAATGTCACGCCTTGCAGACGGGCGAAGGGACAGAAATAACAGGCGCCGAGAGCCGCGAACGGAATCGGTACGAGTAAGATAGTGGCGAATGGCTCGAACGGGACATAGCAGAAGATCGTCCTCGAGGCCATGTACAAAGTCTGACAACGCAGGAATGGAGTACGAACGTTGAACGCACGGACCTGAACGAACAGACTCATTTTTGGCGATAAACTCAGGAATGGGCCGAAAAGAAATGCAAGACCAATCCGCTGTCCAGGTCATAGAAGATCTTTCAAGAGCATGAAGTTCAGACACTCTAGACGCCAAAGCAAACGCCGCCAAAAAGGCCGTCTTATAAGACACAGCTTTTATAGACGCGGACTCTAAGGGTTCAAAAGGTGGTCGAATCAGAGCACACAGAACCACACCGATATCCCATTTCGGTAACAGTTGGCGAGTACGACGCGACTGTAATGCGAAGGCGCGAATTAGCACAGAGATATTATCGTTAAGGCTAATGTCAGTACCCGAAGTAAGCCGTAACACCCTAGCCAGAGCAGATCGATACCCTTCAATGGTGCTGATTTGGAACTTCTTATCACGGTGAAGGTGAAGCAGGAAGTCAGCTACTAGGGAAACAGAGGCAGAGTCGGGATCGGCATCATGTTCTCGGCACCAGGAGACGAAATAGGCCCATTTCGCCTGATAGAGCTGCGATGTGGAAGATCGATTGGCTGAAACCATCGTCTGTGCAACCTCTGCTGAAAATCCTTGGACTGAGAGTGCATTCTGGATAGTCTGCAGACGTGTAGGTTGAGCCACCGTGGGTTGTGATGGAGAATCCCGTGCGGTTGACGTAACAGGCTGGGCCAAACTGGCAGACAACGTGGCGGGGCAGTGAGAAGCGGAACCAGGACCGGAAACCACTGACGACGAGGCCACCACGGCACTACGAGCAGAATGATGCAGTCGTGTTGAGAAATCTTTTGAAGAACTTCCTGAATCAGGGCCATCGGTGGGTAGGCATAAGCTAGGAAGTTGTCCCAGTTGATCGAAAGAGCGTCGATGGCGAAGGCTTGAGGGTCCAGAATCGGACTGACGAACAGGGCTAACTGGGCGGTGTTCCTCGTCGCAAACAGATTGATCAAGGGTGACTCCCAGACGCTGCAGATCTGCCGGAACACCTCCGGATGAAGTTGCCACTCGGTCTGAAGAACGGTGTCTGGACGAGACAGGCTGTCCGCTAAGACATTGAGCCGACCCGGAACATGGCGAGCATGGAGATGACAATGATGAATGAGAGCCCAGTCGTACAGAACCCACACCAGACGAAACGTTGATAGCGATCGGGTGGTACCCATCTTGTTGATGTGGGCAATGACCGTGGAGTTGTCCGTCGCGATGAGAAGAGACGAATTCATGAGACGTTGACTCCAATGTTGAACCGCCAGGATGACTGCCTTCACCTCCAGAAGGTTGATGTGAAGTCTGGCATCCAATGTTGACCATCTGCCGGACACTTCCAAGTCGTCCAGATGAGCTCCCCAGCCGGTCTCCGAAGCATCGGTGTAAAGATGGTGAACCGGAACCGGAAAACGGAATGGTACTCCCTGCATGACGTTGTGGCGAGAGAGCCACCAAATCAGATGTGGATGTAGAGACGTCAATACCGGCACCGCAGGATTTAGGGAAGGCGTCTGTAGGAAAGGAAACAGATGATACTGTAAAGGCCGAACTTGGAGTCGGCCGTAATGAGTAAGGCCCTGTGTGGAAGTAAGCAAACCCACCAGACTTTGCCACCGTTGCCGTGTCTGTGACGTTGATGACAAAAACTTTCGAACCAGCAGTTGAATTTTGTCCCAACGATCCTCCGGAGGGTACACCAGTTGTAACCGAGTATCGAATATCGCTCCAATGTATCGGCGCACCTGCGCCGGGACTAACTCTGACTTGAGAGGATGAGGGATGAATCCTAGGTGCCGTAACACCAGTAGCGTGAACCGGACCTGGGCGTTGAGGAGAGATTCGTCCGCCGCCCACAGGAGTATGTCGTCGATATAGACCTCGATTTGAATCCCTCGTAAGTGAAGAAAGGCCATGACCGGTGTAGTGATCCGGGTAAACAACCAAGGGGCGATGTTGACACCGAAAGGAAGAACCTTCCATTCGAAGCGGCGATCGTTGATCATGAAGCGTAGGTAACGGCGATGACGTGGATGAATTGGTATATGAAGATACGCGTCCTGGAGATCGACTGAGGCCAACCAATCCCGGAGATGTACGCGGGCCCGAATCGATGTCACAGAAGGCATCTTGAAATGAGGTGGAGTGATGAGATGAAGCTTGTTCAAAACCTTTAGGTCGATCACCATTCGCATCTGGTCTGAGTCTTTCTTTGGTACCAGAAACACGTGGCTGTAAAAACCTACACTGTCTTCGGTCCGTGGTAATTCCCTTACTGCTCCCTTGTCGATGAGCGTGGTGACCGAAGATAGCAGCGTCTGTAAGTGACCTGCGGGAACTGGCAGACGAGAGGAACGAGGCCAAGCGATGAGTTTGGGCAGTGACTGAAAATTGAATAGGAAGCCCTCCTTTAAAACTCTTATAATCCAGGCGTCGTCCGTGATGAGCCGCCAATTCTCGTAGAAGACCTGTAGACGCCCGCCCACGACCTGATGAGTAAATGAGCGGAAGGCGGGAAGTTGAAAATCTTCGGCTTGAACAGGAACGGGAATGGGATAGTCATTTGTTGGAATGTCCACTTCGTTTGGAAGATTTTCCACGAAATGAACGGCGACCACGGCCTCGTGGAGGCTTGTCGATGCCACGAAAATTAGTCCGAGGGGCCCCATCCTGTTGGGTAGTAGTGGTAGTGAAGATACGACCTCGTCTCGGTTTACGATCCGCGGCGACGCCCGGACGACGAGCTAAAGAAGCAATCAAGCGACATGTCCGTTCTTCACGAACCGATGGCATAACAGACTCAATAGCATTGTTGAAGATGAACTTGGATGCCAATGGTTGATGAAGCAATTGATCTCTAACCAAATATGGAACATCAGGTTTTACCACCTTAAGTAAGGAATCCCGTTGCGCTTGAACAAGTGAAACATAAGAATACGAACCAGCTTCGATGACTCGACGGTTAGCGTGAACGAGCGTGTCCATAAAACCACGCAAATAAGCCACGCGACCCGGAGATAAATAAGCCGAGCCATCGTCTCGAAGTGATGTAGGATCTAAGGCAATTCGAGAAGCCGCTAACAGAAACCAATCTGCGGTAGATGAAGCACGTTGTATTTCTTGCAACATTTCCAAATTATTCTCCATAACTTTGGAAGCGACCGATAAAGGAGCCAACCTAGTCACCTTAGAAATGTGACTCAAATCCCGATCTCGTTTGGGTGGTTTGTCGGGCAACACGTTATCATGAATGTCAAAATGAAATCGAAAATGAGGTTTGCGCAACTTGTTGTCGTCCTCTAGTTGTCGATCAAACTTCACTAAATTATCCTTCCAGGCTGGTGACGGCGCACACGAAGGACGAGATGCAGACGCCGAAGGCGTAAAGGCCGATGAAGCTGCCGTCCGACCTTCCATACGTGACGGCCGAACAATCGAAGCACGCGGCATATCCGGTAACAACGATAAAAGCGCATCCATTTTATCTGAAAAATCCATCTTTGGCGCAAATTCCGGCTTTTCTTTTGAAGAGGCGGAATCATCAGAATCATCATCTGAACTCGACGAAACCGGCATAGGCGGACGAGTGATATGACTTCGGCGAGAAGTAGGCAAATCGTGGACGACCGCATGATCAAGAAACGGAGTCTGCGATAGATGAACGTGGCGATCTAGATCAGAAGGCGATACCGAAAGCCGTGGCAAACGGCGTGGAGACGCAGGAGAATGTAGAATTGAAGTACGAGAACGGCGAGCCGAAGAACGGGGAAGCCGAAATGTAGTACTAGAATCACCCGGTGGATGAGAACTACGAACCGGAGAACGAGATCGTCGTACAGGCGAATGAGAACGACGCACATGTGAATACAAGCGATGTGGTGTAATAGAACGTCGCGGTGAAACAACAAACCTAACCGGGGAACGAGAACGTGAACGGCTTTGCGGTGTACGTGAGCGTCGAGTAGAAGCATGGTACCGACGATGTGAATCAGCATACGCAATAGTCGGAGACCCCAAGTCAGCAATTTGAACACTCAAAGGTAGGTCCGAACGACCCACCATTGAACGAGAAACGGATTTAGAACTGCGTTTTGATTTAACCCGCAAAGGAGAAACCGACACACGACGACGTTTATTTCGTTTAGAGGTAACGGAGTGTGATAAACCAATAGACAATGGAGAGGTCGAGATAATATGCGACCCCACTGCATTCTTTTGTCCGACGAGAACAATGGACGGTTCAGGCACGGTAAGTTTGGGGCGAGAAGTCTTTGTTGAACTAGACAAAGGAACCGGTTTGGCTGCAACTCCAGACATTGCCATACCAGTACACGCTAAGCTGTCTAAAATTTGTGATTTATCTAGACGTAGAACTGTCCCGCTTGGTGGTATATTTACAGAAGCGGGCGAGGTCTGATTACTAAGACCATGGGAAACATTTAATCCAATTCCAACGATATCCTCGTTAGTTTTCATGTCATTTACAAGAGCAATTTCCAACAGGCGTCTGTCGACTTCCGAAAGAGACGGGTCGTCAGATGCCTGCAAAAGGTAAGCCCGTCTAGCTTGGGCATAATTCTTCCAAGCTAACGGGTCCCATAATACACACTCGGCGCAAGTACTTCGCCGATAACACAACTCTTTACAAGTAAAACAAACCGTGTGGGTGTCCAAACTGGACCAAAATTGCCCACACGAACTACATGCATTAGAAATCGGAATCTCAGACATAGCTAATGAAAGAATTTCCGACAATAATGAAAGAATTTCCGACAAGAAAGAAACACAAGTCAAAAACTGATAAGGATACTACGGGTCGTTACAAACAACAACAACCCAGGTTGTATAAACACTTCCTTGATGTGCACTGGTCGAGGTACAACAGAGAAAAGAGGACTAGAATGAATGATTTGAGCAGAGCCTTTATAGTAATGCCGCTGGGATAGATGGGAGAGCTCTCCTAGGGGCGGACAACTCTCCGCTAGGGGAGCTAACTTTTAGTTTTAACTTCCGTTTTCTACGTTGTATCATCTTCCTGACGGAGATTAATGGGATGAATTGAAGCAGGTTTACGATTTGGGAATCAAATTTAGACTTTCGGCAACACCAACAGCATAACAGTATTCAGATTTTTTGGCAGTTCATTTTTCTGATTATAAGAATATGTATACTGAACAGATAAACAGTTAAGGAATTATATCCAACATGTTAGAGCACTGTGACAAGCGAGGACAACGCTTCGCCAAGAGGAAAAGCCTCAATAAAATGAGAATTTATAAAAGATAAAATATATATTTACATTAATCTAAAATCATTATTAAACAAGCTCACTACCTGTATGAAGTTCCAACTGTCGTATTTGATGAGGGAGTACATCACGATCTTTTAAGTCAGAATGAGTTTATCTTTCAGTAAGATCTCAGTAGAAAAAAGAACCCATTTTCATATTAAAGCATATTAGACTGGTTTCCCGATGTGAAACGTAATTTATATTTTTTTTTTGCGACAAATGAAATAAAAATGGGTGATGGGGTCACTATATTTTTTTAATGGCATCAGTGTATCAGCTAAATGAAGCTGGCATATCGAACGTTGGAGCCTTCTGACGTAATTCACTTTGGGGCGGTTACGAATAGGTATAAATTATTCTGGTTTGGTAGATATCAATTCGTTTTTTTTCTGTAAATGAATAAAACCTGTCGGCACCATAATCTGTCGAAAGGAAGTTAAATGTAAATATAAACTCCTCCGTAAACTTTATATATTGAGGCAACTGTGCTTAGATCGTTCAGAAATATTACAAATGGAATATATCAAGTCCCGAATGATTTTCAATGAGCACATGATTTGTCTGTGGACCGAGATTCAATGGGAAATTTACCCCCTTCAATGCCCTCTCGCACGCGATTTGTCCTACATCCAAGATGGTCTGAATTTCCCTTGTGTGTATGTCACTAACCTCTCCTATATATGTAGTGAGGCAAATGACATGAATGTAAAACAGCAAAAACTGCATCGTATTTTTTTAAACCGAAATACGATGATAGTTTCCCAGAAATTGACGTTTTTGTGCATGTCCTGTCGTGCCACATTTGATAATACATTGTACTGAAAACCACGCGGATAACCTGCATATATCGCACTGCATGAACTACGGTATTGTTCAAATTTACAAATGACGGTGAACGCAAATCATTACAGGGTATTTATCTCATTCGCCCTGGCACTCGGGTTTATTATCACAAACTCCTGATATGTGCGTCTATAAATCTTCAAAGCGACACTATTACACAAATCTCTGACTGAAATAGCTCGGGAACTGACCGATTCCAAAATCAAGAAACAACTTTCAGAAAAAATAGTCCTGAACCTCTCAACTATATTCCAGTCATATCACGACATTTGGGTCCTGTTCCTTTTCACATCCGGGAACCCAGAAACCCAAAGACTTGGATTACCCATGCAATACTCAATTCTATACATGCAAAAACTAACCGTTATCGAATTTATCTCTCAGAACCAAACGACGACACAAGCAAATAGTGTAGCGTCTACAGAAATAAATTAACCCCACCTGGACTGGTCGGGGGGTGGGGGGTGTGGGAGGGTACTTTTCCGCTCTTCCCCTGTTGGTTTTCAGCTCCTATCTCCGGAACGACAAAAATTGAGAGATGGAACCCTGTGACTTTGTAGACTAGCATATTAGACTCATTTTGAGCCTATTTGCATGACCCCCCCGAGCAGAAAATCATGGGTAAATTTAAAATGGCGTACATGTGGGGTACCAGAAAAGTGATGTTTTCGTCAGATTTCTTCATTTGTTTGTTTGCTTTTCTGCGTGGCAAAGTGGGTAAAACACATTTTATTTCATATCAGATTGTTATTTACTAATGTATCATGCAGTTTTTTCGAGGAAAAACCAAAAGTAAAAAATTCGAAAATTCTGACCGAAAAATCGTCCAAAAATGCTCTTTTTGAAAATGACGGCCATCTTGGATTTTTTTACGTAATCTTGTAGAGCTTGACCTAAAGATATAATGTGATACATGTAAGATTCAACCCTCTAGCCTTTGCGATAGCGAAAATATATGAGGGGGAGGCACTTTTCTCCTGCCCCCCAACCCCCCCATCGCTCAGGTCAGATAGGGTTAAACCATCTGATACGAACTTCAAAACAAAAACACTATTTTGAGGATTAATTCAATGAGGTTAACCAAGATATTAGAATTACTTGAAAAATTTTCAACCAGCTGATGAATTGAACAAATACTAATCAGCTACCAAGCATATTAAAAATAATGGTCAAGAAATTTCCGTTAATGAACATATCACAGAAACATTTAATCAGTATTTCACTTCCGTGGCTTCTGACAGATTTCAGAATACTAAATTCTGCGACTGATTTCAAGGTATATTTAAAAATGGGACACATCTTTTCAGTTCCCCAACATAACTCCAGCAAACGTCAAGCAAATAATAATGCAACTTAAATCAATGCGTTGGTGGTATCCGTAAATTGAAGCGATATGCAAGAGGTGGGAAAAATTGACTCTACAGGAAAGCTTCCATTGGCACCTCGTAAATCTGTGGTGAAACTAGTCTCTGACTCGCTCGCTTTGATTATAAATGCATCCTTTATATCTGGCAGAGTACCTGACGTTTTCAAAGTAGCAAATGTGGCGCCCGTATACAAATGTGGTGACCCATGTTTATTTTCAAATTATAGACCGATATGCGGGTTACCCTGTTTTAGAAAAATTCTTGAAACACTGGCAGTAACAGCAATTGCTGATTTTTTAGATGACAATGACATCTAAAATTTCCGAGGAACAATGCGGATTCCAAGCTAGCCGCTCTACTTCTCTAGAAGCATGCTCTGTGTACGATTCCCTGGTTACAGCAAAGGAATCTAAAAAGTACAGTTTTGTTATCTTTCTAGATTTATGGAAGGCATTTAATACTGTAAATCACG
The DNA here is from genome assembly GCA_036873755.1 of Hanleya hanleyi. Lineage (NCBI taxonomy): Eukaryota > Metazoa > Mollusca > Polyplacophora > Lepidopleurida > Hanleyidae > Hanleya > Hanleya hanleyi. The sequence goes on along the minus strand of JAVTVY010006186.1, from coordinate 30,791 downwards.
ATATTTTTTAGCCGTGGTCCGTCGTCCGTCGTCCGTCCGTAAACAATTCTTGTTATCGCGATTTTTCAGGAACTACTTTATGGATCTTTCTCAAATTTGGTACACAGGTTCCCCTTGGGGTCTAGTTGTGCAACATATCTTTTTTGGTCCGATTCGAAAATCCAATATGGCCACCAGGCAGCCATCTTGGATTTCCCCATGAAACCTTGTTATCGCGATTGCTCAGGAACTACTGAATGGATCTTTCTCAAATTTGGTACACAGGTTCCCCTTGGGATCTAGTTGTGCAAGATACCTTTTTTTGGTCCGATTCGAAAATCCAATATGGCCACCAGGCAGCCATCTTCGATTTCCCCATGAAACTTTGTTATCGTCATTGCTCAGGAACTACTGAATGGATCTTTCTCAAATTTGGTACACAGGTTCCCCTTGGGGTCTAGTTGTGCGATATTTTTTGGTCCGATTCGAAAATCCAATATGGCCACCAGGCAGCCATCTTCGATTTCCCAATGAAACTTTGTTATCGTCATTTCTCAGGAAGTACTGCATGGATCTTTCTCAAATTTGGTACACAGGTTCCCCTTAGGGTCTACTTGTGCAAGGTACCTTTTTCGGTCCGAATCAAAAATCCAATATGGCCACAAGGCAGCCATCTTGGATTTCTCCATGAAACCTTGTTATCGCGATTTCTCAGGAAGTACTACATGGATCGTTCTCAAATTTGGTACACAGGTTCCCCTTGGGATCTAGTTGTGCAAGATACCTGTCCTGGTCCGATTTGAAAATCCGGTATGGCCACCAGGCAGCCATCTTGGATTTCCCCATGAAACTTTATAGTCATTTCTCAGGAACTACTGCATGGATCTTTCTCAAATTTGGTACACAGGTTCCCCTTAGGGTCTCGATATGCCAGATGCCTTTTTCGGTCCGAATCGAAAATCCAATATGGTCACCAGGCGGTCATCCTAGACTTCCCCATAAAATTTTGTTATCGTGATTTCTCAGGAAGTACTGCCTGGATCTTTCTCAAATTTGATACACAGGTTCCCCTTGTGGTCCAGTTGTGCATTATACCTTTTCTGGTCCGAATCCAAAATCCAATATGTCCATCAGGCGGCCATCTTGGATTTCCCCATGAAACTTTGTTATTGCTATTTCTCAGGAACTACTGCATGGATCTTTGTTAAATTTGGTACACAGGTTCTCCTTGTCGTCTAGTTGTGCAAGATACCTTTTCTGGTCCGATTCGAAAATCCAATATGGCCAACAGGCGGCCATCTTGGATTTCCCCATGCAACTTTGCTATCGTCATTTCTGAGGAAGTACTGCATGGATCTTTTTCAAATTTGGTACACAGGTCCCCCTTAGGTTCTAGTTGTGCAAGATATCTTTTGTGGTCCGAATCGAAAATCCAATATGGCCCCAAGGCGGCCATCTTGAATTTCCCCTTGAAACATTGTTATCGTGAATTCTCAGGAAATATTTCATGGGTCTTTCTGAAATTTGGTACACTGGTCCCACATGGGGCCTAGTAGTGCGAGATGCCTTCTTTGGTCCGATTCGAAAATCCAAGTTACGCTTCAATTTAATACGGTATTCTCGAGTTGTGACGTTGCATAACAAGAGTCGGCGGATCAAACGGTTGGGCATATTCTATATATTGACTATAGAGAATATCCATACCTTCATCTTCAATATCAAGGAGTTCAAATAATTCGGAATTAAAATGTATTTCTTCAAATTTTAAATCAGTTTTCTTTAGTCCTTGCAGTAGCAAGTAACTGCCCTACCCTTTCGTTTGTCGGCGGGTCGGCTTCATGAAGGGACGTCACTCTTGTGACTCAACGTCACAACTCGACAACTGTAGACTACTGCATGTTTCGATCCAATGGAGATAATCAGGATTCAGGCACTTTCGAAGTTTCAACATTACTGGGCGGACCGGATCCCTTCAGTATTAAGTATTGTACCATATCTTACTATTTTCGAGCATGGTGTCTGAAAAGAGATATCTCAAACTAGCCCAGTAAACAGAACAGAATTAGCATTCGTTCCTAATTATAAAATCTTAAGTATGTTTCATAGCTCATGCCAAAGTGTCAAAGATATTGGTCTTCGCTTTCAGTGCCCAACAATGACACGTGCAAAAAAATAAATAAAAAAATACTACAAAACGAAGGCGAAGGATCCCATAATAATATTAATAATATAACAAATATTTTGAAAATTATTTTATTTGCCGCCGATACAAGTGCTATATGTTCTGATTATCCTGTTATTGCTTTCAACACTATGTCATAGGAATTAAAGAAACGATATCAATGGTTCTGCTCAAACAGACCGTCTCTAAATATTGCGAATACAAAGTTATGACTATTAAAGTAACACCTTTAATAAATTTTTGGAATGCACATAGAAATGGTCGATCAATTGAAGTTTCTTTGTGTCAGTTTCAATGGTCATTTAACGTGGATCTCCCACATTGTCTACATATGTGGAAAAGTTTCTAGAAACATTGGCTAATTAATCAAATAAAAAAATCTCTCAATAAAAAACCCTCTTTGTTCTGTATTATTCCCTCACTGAATCTTTGTTCTATATTATTCCCTCACTGAATCTTTGTTCTATATTATTCCCTCACTAAATTTTTGTTCTATATTATTCCCTCATTTTCCCATATTTATCGTATTGCAATATGCTATGGGGTAACACATATACCAGCCATTTAAATCCGCTGTATCTACGGAAAATGTGAATCTACTGAGCCATAATTCAAGAAGACTAACATTTTAAGATTATCGCAGTTGGGTCTTTATTCGACCCTGCTGTTTGGTGCATACATTTTTTCATTGCCCAACTCAATTACCTAATTATCTGTACATGATTACCAAATCAGGGCACATCAGCAGAATCTAAACAGACCATTTCATTACCCGAATCTATCGTACTATACTTGCCAAAGCCAGGGGACTTCGCGAGTGGAACATCTCTTTTAAGTCTAAAGTTAAATCATATCTTACCAAAGACTGATCGGTCCCACAGCATTTTGGAATAGTATGCAATCTCAAAATGATAACCGCTTGCCGTCTCTGCATAAATTGTGTTTTTAGAGGCATAGAACAAGTCCCTCGGTGTTTTATTCTCGCCTTTACTTGTTTGAGTGCATTATCTAACAAATCATGTATATATGGGGAATAAAAGCCCAATCAAATCCATATCGTGTTTATTTTCATCCAGGTGTGAGGTGTCTTGATACTATTGCTAGAAAATTCAACCTGTTCTAAATAAGTCCCAAAATCCCCATGTTATAGCTCCATATGGGCATGGATATGAACGTGATCTATTCCCGTAAATATATACTGTCTTTTCTTATGGACTGCCACACCTGTACTTCCACAGCGTTCCTGCATTGAACACGGAGCGATGAAAACATAATAACAACAACATCAACAGTAACAACATCCGGGTACGGCGCATCACGTTGAGCACACCAGTTCTCGTCAGATCACCGAAGTTAAGCAACGTTGAGTCCGGTCAATACTTGGATAGGTGCCCGGAGACTGTACTGGCTGGGCTGATCAATGTCCAGGATAATAGGAACAGTGGGCACACTCGTGTCCTGGCACATGTAGGCATCGTCGTGATATGAATGAAACATAATTGAAAACGATGTTAAATCCTACTCACTCACCCGTACGTGATCATCAAAGAGAACTGGAGGTAGGCTCAACTTCGTACTTTTCTTTATTTTCTAAGTGGTCTTTCAAATGTACACGATGAATCCTTCCGGCAATCTTCAAACGTGTTTGTGCAGATGATACAATGGAACGTCACCAATGTTGTTGACAAATAACAGGATGTTAGGTGGAAAGGCAGTCCTGTATAGTCTTGCATGCAAATTGTAAGGGTATTTCCTTTGATATCTGACTGCTGCATGAGAAAAAATAAACAAATTACAAGACAAATTCCAAACAATGCGATCGCAGATGAATACAACATAACGGGATGTGTCTCGTATATATCCCACACACCAAGGGTAAAGCTAAGGCTTGAGGGTAAGAGAATCGCCGACAATTCCGCAGAGGGACCTGACAAGCTCCGGTGATATTTTTTTGTTTCCGGTGTAGTAATCCTAGCAAAGGATTGCCTGAAGTTGGACGAAACCAGAAAATAAACCACGGGATTTGCAGCGTTGTTCACGTAAAGCATAACGCGGGATGTCCAGATTAGTCCAGAACAGATGTGGACTATGGTGGCCAATGAGCACCAGAAGTAAGATTGGACCCTGGAAAAGAATAAAGAGGCTAACGGCTGTTACCAGCATGCTGATGACTTGGGATCTTCCTTGTCGTCCCAACTGGTTTGTTACCACGTGTGATCCTTCTCCCAGGACGTTTTGACGGAACTTGAAGTTCATCCTTCCATATAGAATGATGAGGAATTGGATTGGAAAAGGGAATATCATAATCATAAATGTCGTTTCATAGTTTACCAGCCATGATTGTGTATTGTCCAATAGACAATAATAATGAGTTGTGTTGGAATTAATATACTTTCTGTTAGGTACAGATGCTCCTACTGCAACAGGTACAGATGCTCCTACTGCAACAGGTACAGATGCTCATACTGCAACAGGTACAGATGCTCCTACTGCAACAGGTACAGATGCTCCTACTGCAACAGGTACAGATGCTCCTATTGCAACAACCCATATCGCAATCAACGCAATGTAAGTAACCTCTTCTGTCCACAGATGCCGATTCTGTAGCGTTCCGTATCTCCAGAAGTTCATGAACTTCTGGTATCTCAGATAGCAAATATCGGTCAACGCTCACAAAGACGAATATTAGAGCTGAACACGCTACATCTTCCCTTTCGTAGATAAGTAGGAAATAATCTGAAATAAAATGAGAGTGTTATCATCGCTATGCTATTTAAACACTCACATTCTTTCATTATTTTATTGAATTTGTAACCTTGTGTTTGTTCTACACTGTCATATCGTGTGATTTGTTTAGTATGTTGGAAAATAGTTCAACATGTTTTGTCCCGCTCGCGCACCCTGTAACACTCATTGCACTTTATTATTCTAAACGAGGGCGAAATATTATACAGTGTACCATTGTCCAACGATAGAAAAATATTTCTTGCAAACTTGAAAGTAGAGAGTTCGTGTCCCTATATCCGTGTTTTCGAATCATGTTGTAATGAAACTGTGTAAATGCATGTATATCTGATAGGGATTGTGAGTCTACTTACATATATTTTCTCCAATGTGACCATCGTCATCAAGAAATTGGTGACAGAAAGGCAGAACTGACAGCGAACCCCGTGTCGGAAGTTCAGCTACTCGTAGAACAAAGAAACATCGGTTCACTGTCCACTGTGCATCGACTTGTCCAAGGCGATCAACAAGAGAACCACGATGAGCCCCATGATACCCATCAAAATAACCAATCCGAATATAACAGTGACTGTGAACCGTACTCTTGAAGAAGGCCAATAATACTCGGCATTATTTGAGCTTTCCGAAATGCTTGTGAAATGTGCGAAGTTATTCATTTTCGCAATAATACCCTGCACCACAAAGATAAAATCATTATCTGGTTACTCCTCGACATGAGAGATCAGGGAAAAGCTCGGTTATAGCATACATCAACTAATTGTATGTTCTGCCTATTTGCCTTTTCACAAGCTGACGGTCATATATGTTCATTCCCCCAGGACCACGCTGTTGTTGTGGCCTTACATCAATAAAATCAATACAGGATCATCTATTCAATTAGTAGGATATATTGAAACCAGTTCTTTAACAACTTGTTGTTCTAATCGTTCAACAGACTTTATATATTTTACAGGGGCTGCAGTTGCCAACGGAAATGAGGGCGTAATGGAATCTCATTTTATGCGACCTTTTATATTCACAAAGAAAAGCGCCCCTTGAAAGTGGGAGTAACAGTGGGACAAAATTAATATCCACTTATACCTTAGGTCAGTAGATTGGATTTGCGTATCATGAGATATCCCTTGTATGCTGACTGCTGAGTCTGTCACGTCGACATGACACTAATTATTTTTTTTTATCCCTTGAGCTAGGGGGCTGAAACTTACCACACTATACCAGCTCTACCAGAAAATGTAAAAAAAATCCAAGATGGCCGCTTTGATGACGCCACAGTGACGTTATTTTCCAAAACGGCATTTTTTGATTGAATTTTCGGTCAGATTTTTTAATTTTTTATTTATGCAATTTCTCTGCGAAAACTGCATGATAAATTAATAAATATTAATGTGATGTGAAATAAAATAGTTTTGCCCACTTTTCAATGCGAAAATGCACAAATTTCGAAGAAATATGACGAAAACATCACTTTTCTGGTACACAACGTGGCCGCCATCTCGAATCTATCCATGATGCTCTGCTCGGGGGTTATGCAAATAGGCTAAAAATGACCCCAATATGATAAACTATAAAGTCAAAGAGTGTCAGCTCTCAATTGTTTGTCGTTTCAGAGATAGCGCAGAAAGTTTGGTGGGGGGGGGGGGGGCATTTTGCCTCTGCTCCCCGGGGGTTAAGGTTCCAGGGCGGGAGCTAGGACGCTGTTTGCGACTGCGCATGGCCAGTTCGTTTTTCATGTCTAATCGTTATTATTCGCCTGTGAGATAGATCTGCTCAAATTACTGCTGTTGTCGTCCGGATCTCTTCATTTAATAAACCTTTCACGCACACGTTGCTTCTCGCAAATTCATACATAAATGCAGACTCTCAGATGTACGGTATGGGCGTGTTTATGTGACAACGCGGTGTGCGACAACAGCACACCGACGTAGGGTTGCTACCGTGCATGACAAACTGGATAGCAACAGTTTAGGGAGCCTTCTCATATATCGTTTTTGCATAGTTCGTTTACCCCTATCTGGCCTGAGCTTTGTGGGACCTGTCCAGGCCTGGGTGGGGGAGCGAAATAACACCCCTGCTATTTATTTTTCTTACCCCTTGGGCTAGGGGACTGAAACTTACCGTCCTATACCCTTGGGTCAAACTCTACCAGAAAATGTAAAAAAAATCCAAGATGGCCGCCTTGATGACGTCGCAGTGACGTCATTTTCAAAAACCGCAATTTTTTGTCGATTTTTCGGTCAAAATTTTCGATTTTTTTATTTATGCAATTTCTCTGCAAAAACTGCATTATGTATTAGTAAATATTAATGTGATGTGAAAAAAGTTTTGCCAACTTCTCATCGCGGAAAGGCAGAAATTTTGAAGAAAAATGGCGACAACATCACTTTTTTGGTACCACACGTAGCCGCAATCTTAAATTTATCCAAGGTCCTCTACTCGCTGGGATTATGCAAATAGGTTCAAAACGACCCCAATAATATAAACTATAAAGTCATGGAGTATCAGCTCTCAATTTTTTGTCGTTTCGGAGATAGAGCAGAAAGTTTGGTAGGGGGGAAGCGTTTTGCTCCCTCCCCCAGACCTGGTAGGGTTAAAACGATAAAAAAAAGAAACAAGTCGTTCTACACCCATCGTTTTTCGTGGAAAACCATTGAAAAAACATTCAACGCAGCGAACGAAGTCGTTCGTTTTATAGAAAACCATCACGTTTATTTTCTTTTTTGTTTGCCATCGTTTCATCGTTCGCTGGAAAACGAAGGCGCAATAATACAATCACGTGATGATCCCATTATCCAGCCGGATAACGCAATCTTCGTGGGCGTGGATAAAGCATCCGATAATTCACTGCCGAATTCTGTAACGTTTGGATAGGAAGTAAATTAGTTTTGCGTGTAAATAGATGTTGGAGTTAAGCTACATAATTAGAAGACAAAAGAAACTAATGCACATATTTTTTTCCTCAATGTGAGCCGATTTCTTCGCTTCAGACCCTGGTAAGTCGGTTCGCCCTAAATGCTATCTACGCGTCGCTTCTGACCCGGGTAAGTCGGTTCGCCCTAAATGCTATCTACGCGTCGCTTCAGACCCGGGTAAGTCGGTTCACCCTAAATGCTATCTACGCGTCGCTTCAGACCCGGGTAACTCGGTTCGCCCTTACACTGTTATAAATTACCGTTATTTCACAGTAAACGTATGTTGGGGTTTACAGTACATTCAATCGTAAACACATTACTCTGTAAATTAAACTGTGATATTTCAGTTGACATCAACTGCAATGGGTAAACTGCGCACACACGTAACATAAAATTCTTGTTTTCTCTGAAAGGAGGTTGATATCTTTGCACACGAAACGCTCAGTTGCAGGAGACATGCGACATCTGCGTTGTACGATACAACATTCAGAGCATTATCAGAAAACGCGCTGGGACGGAGCTGGGGCTAACTTTAATTTTCGGTCTGTAGTACGGTTTGGTTTTAGCTTTATCCATTTTCACATTTCAAGCTAAAAACTACACTAACGTTCAGTCATCTAGTGTTCGACTTGCATATGCGAAGATGGGTTTTATCTGACTTGGAGTTGTATCCTACTATTCGTGTAATAATTGCACAGATTCGTTCGTGATTATTTACGAAGCTTGTGGTGATCGCATTTGTAAACACGAAGAGCAATGGCCATTTAGGCCTTTCAGTGACCTACGTTGCCGTGGAACGGATAATTGTAGACAATGGTGCCTCGTAATTGTATTGTTTAAAGAATGTTAAAACAACGGTAATTGTAAATTACAGGGCTACCCAAATTTTACCGTTGAATGCCTGTCAATAAACGGTAATTATAAAATACGGTGCAACATTTTACAGTTCAAAGCCTGTTAAAAAACGATAATTGTAAAATACGGTGCAACGTAATTTTACAGTTGAATGTACTGGCACCTTTTCTGTCAGTACATTTAACTGTGAATTTACGGTGTGATTTATAACACTGTAGGGTTATCTCCGCGTCAATCCTCAATCGCATTATAGATATTACACGACCTTTCAATCAGTATGCCGGTATTCTAGAGTAAAGAATGTGTGTACCATGTTCGAGCAATTATTATCAAAGTACCCGTCCCACATAACCGATATCGTGTCGCATTGTCAATTGTACTCTGATAAATATTTGTCAATAACGACACAAAATCTATACACTGAACTGATACATCTATGTGACTGATTTTTCGGGGGATATGTTTTCTGCTAAATATATTGAATTTCATGGTTGAATGAAGATTAGATATAGCAAGTTCCATTTTCACACTGGTAATGTTTGGTGAAAATTTATTGCGACTACGTCGAATTGCAGCTGTTAGCAGTGAAAAATCTTCAACCTCTCGTTGATAGACAAGCTCCCATTTACATAGGAATTTGAACGCGTCCTAAAACGATCTGAGGAGGATTGACGCACATGGGAAGTTCTAACTGCAAGTGGGAGGATGAACGGAAAGATGCACAAACCAAAATAGCAGAAGAACGCAAACCATTGACCGAAGATAACTGACCACTGACCGAAGACCATTGAACGAAGCCCGGTGACGGACAAACTGAACATACAACAATACCCGTTGAATTCTAACCGACAAGCAACTCAGAACGGAACGCAAAAGTCGCTAAGATATTTGACATCACACCCAAAAGAATATTCAGATCAGGTATTTGTCCCATGGTCATGATCTGCGTGATAATTGATTAGCACTAAAGGGTTATTGCGCAGCTTATGTAGATACATGGGTTCCGTGCAGTGGGTATTTGGGAGATTATGTTTGATGGCGAGGAGTGCGTTTAGGGAAGGGACGAGTTTAGTGACTGTGGATATCGTGGAAGATTCGTTTGGAAAATAATTTACTCACAGTGATCAATTTCATAGGGCTTTGAGAAAACTACATAGAAGATTTGTGAAGTTCCGCTAATATACGAGAAAGTATGAGCTTTTTGTGCGAATATCGTTACAGGTACGTTACTGCTTGTCAACTCCCAGCCCATTATGAGGACAATATGATTTTCGAGGGCAGTTAATCAATATAGCCGTGTACATTCGAACTGACCGTTAGACACCAGCAATCTCATCGGTGAATGTATCTGATTAACAATTAAGAATCTCAAGTGATGATGGATAATACCGACTCGAGATTCATCAACCTGTTTCTATTGCTATCCAAAAAGTACATATATATGACTGCAGATACGGTAACATAAAGCCAAATTTTGATGGATTGAAGCAAATGGTGCTAAAGAAGAGGGATATCGACAAATGTATAGCTAATCTGCACAACGATCAGAGCGCATTTGAACAGAAGTGAGGTCCTCTGGCGTTATAATAATCAAATGATATACCCTTACCTGTATATTCACGGATGTTGAAAGCGACGTTAATCCCATTCACTCACTCACTTGATAGAACAGTCTACTGAAAATGGTGGAGCTGGGTCTTTGGGGAACAAATTGTTTAGTTAAAAGAATGGGAAGCTACTGTTATATGTTCAATGCTACGGTGGCCAGTAGGGGACATTCGTATTTTTTTACCTTCTAGGTGTTTTTCTCTGACTTTTCCGTGTTTTCTTTCAACTTTTTCGTGTTTTTCTTCGACTTTTCAGAGTTCTTGTTCGAATTTTCTGTGTTTTCTTTCGAAAACATCGCGAAATGAAAAAAAATGTGAAATACTTTCCACCGCGGTGGGAAATATTTATCACCGCGGTGAAAAGTACTTTCCACCGCGGTGGGAAATACTTTCCACCGCAGTGAGAAATACTTTCCACCGCGGTGGGAAATACTTTCCACCGCGGTGGGAATACTTTCCACCGCGGTGGGAAATACTTTCCACCGCGGTGAGAAATACTTTCCACCGCGGTGAGAAATACTTTCCACCGCGGTGGGAAATACTTTCCACCGCGGTGAGAAATACTTTCCACCGCGGTGAGAAATACTTTCCACCGCGGTGGGAAACACTTTTCACCGCGGTGGAAACTTTTACACCGCGGTGGAAACTTTTACACTGCGGTGGAAACTTTTACACCGCGGTTAAAACTTTTACACCGCGGTGGAAACTTTTACACCGCGGTGGAAAGTACTTCTCACCGCGGTGGAAAGTACTTCTCACCGCGGTGAAAAGTGTTTCCCACCGCGGTGGAAAGTATTTCCCACAGCGGTGGAAAGTATTTCTCACCGCGGTGGAAAGTATTTCCCACCGCGGTGGAAAGTATTTCTCACCGCGGTGGAAAGTATTTTTCACCGCGGTGGAAAGTATTTCGCCGCGGTGGAAAGTATTTCACAATTTTGTTCATTTCGCGATGTTTTCGAAAGAAAACACAGAAAATTCGAACAAGAACTCTGAAAAGTCGAAGAAAAACACGAAAAAATCGAAAGAAAACACGGAAAAGTCGAAGGAAAACACGAAAAGGTCAGAGAAAAACACCTAAAAGGTAAAAAACATGAATGTCCCCTACGGGCCACCGTACAATGCCATATTGTCCTTCATTTTAATGTTTTCTTTCTATTTCTATTACGATAGTATCATATTCTCTAGAATGCGTCTAAAGCACCATATTTCTCGGAATAATATATTAGCATGCATCTCTGTTTATGTGTATATAGTGTTGTGATTCATGACAAAATATATCAGTGTGCACCTTTACTAATGTGTACATATTTTTTTGTGATTTATAATGAATATATATATAAGCATGCATCTTTATTAATGTGTATATAGTGTTGTGATTCATGACAAAATATATCAGTGTGATCTTAAAAAAAAAAAAAAATTAAGAATTGATAGAAACTCCCACAGGGCACGATAAATTATAGCCTATCACGACAAAGGTTACATAGACAGCTTAATCATAGACATGACAATGCCCAAGTTCTAAAGAAGCGCCGGACGGACGGTGTAATATAGATAATTACAATAACAGCTTACAAACGATCTAACGACCTTTCATTCACCTTCAATGTATTGCAACCCTACTTTGATATCCGATCTATTGAGATGATTTTCCTTTCTCTGTATGTCTCCTCTTCGTGTCTTGACAATTCCATTATCAGCTTCTCAAATGCTATCGCTATATAAATGACGCAGTGAAGGATATATATCCACCTTCACTGGATCTGAAGGAAACTACAGATAGCCCTACAGACACATCATATTTAGATCTATATCTCTATAAAAATGAAGTGGGCATTCTCTCTCGTCGACTTTATGACAAAAGAGGTGATTACAATTTCGACATCGTAAACTATCCCTTTCTGGACAGTAATATTCCAGTGGGATCTGCATATGGCGTATACATATCTCGCTTAGTAGCTTTTGCTAGATCCTGTGTTAATGTGACGATTTTAATCAACGTCACAAAACACTGGTGCAGAAACTTATAAAACAGGGCTATTCCACTAAGCGCCTACACTCAAAGTTTCTCAAATTTGGCGATACATATCGCATGCTGATAGCAAAATACGAACGTAGCGTGCAAGATCTATGGCGCTGCGTTTCGTAACTTGTGTCTAATTCCGCTTAACCCGGGGCTAGGGGCCGTATGAACCCATGTACTTCAAGATCCTCACGGTACTCATATGAACAGTCACAATCAAAGCGTGACTGAGATACATCATTCTTTAGATGACGAATTTACAACGAATATTATGGATTAAGAATACTGATCAGCGATACGGATTTGATATTTTTGGAACATCATGATGTCTTGCCGGCATCATTGAAAACTGTTGACCGCTTCTCTCTTGAAGAAAACTAGCCTATGTTTATGTATACTATGATTGTCTTTTTGAATTTGGTGCTAATACTGTTATATGGAATATGATATGATATGATATGTTTATTGCAGGAATAAGCCTAAAAGGCTTTTCTCCCATACATGAAGTGCTGGCTTGGGAGCCCAAACAGATGATACATGTATAAATCAAACTACTAAGCAATAAGAGTAATATTCATGATATAGAAATAGGAAAATACACAAGTTCGTTAAGCAAAATTAGTTACACATGATATTGATCATTTCGCAACTTCAATGACTCTATTAAGAAATTTCCGAGGTTAATCAGTCCATATTTATTTCGGGGATTCATAAGACAATTAAATTTATTTATTGATGGCCAAGATAGGGAATATTTTTAAAAATATTTGAAACGTATGTGTTGCTAAGCCGGGCAACACAATAGTAAATGATATTCATTTTCAATGACGCCCATATTACATTTATGGTATATCCGCATATTTTGGGGAATATTAAGGTATCTTCCTTTCTCAACATTCAAACCATGATAACCGCAGCGGAAAGGAGCTACCATTTTGAGAAGCTTCCAAAAAATCAATGTAATTTGCCTGAGTAAAAACAATAATGAATTTAATATACATATCAAATCTAGAGGAAGTATTAATAATTGATGACCAATTCTGAATGAAACTATCTTTCATGGTTCGCTTTATACTAGAACATATAGATACTGGACAATCCTTGGTTACAAGCAAATAGCCATAGCCATTTGATTCTAAAAGCATTTTAATCCCTTTACTCCAATTATATATAGACTTCAGACGAATTAGGGAATTCGTTTGACCCAAGTATATATTATATACCAAGCTTGACTTATTATTTACTAATTTTGACCAATACTGAATAATCTTATTTTTTATATCAGTTGCTATAGAAAATCTTCCAAATTCCCCATACATAAACACGTTAGGGGTGTTCCTAGGTAATCCAAGATGATACTTTAAATACTGCATATGGACAACCTCAATTTCTTTTATATCAACAAATCCCCATAATTCACAGCCATATAATAAAATTGGTTTAATCATTTTATCAAACAGCTCCACCTTAATAGTAATATCTGCATGGAGCTTTCTAAAACGATGCTTTAGCATATATACTGCCTTTTTTGCCTTCTCAATTAACATTTTAGGTGCCTCTTTCATTACAAGATTATATTTAAGTTTTATGCCTTTAATAACATTATTGACACTTTTCCAGAACTTAGACGGGGAATGAGCAGAATTTTCTCGCAATAACTTACTCTGACTATGCGAAAACTGAAACCTACTTTTTCGCTTAACTTTATTATATTCTCTTTTAGCATTAATTAATTCATCTTTATGTGCCAATCCTTCTCTGCGGAAACGATTGCGGGCATTCCTAAATTTTAACTTTGCACTTTGACAGGATTTGTTGAACCAGGGGGCACCACTTTTCTCATCACATAATTTGCGATCTTGTCTATTATCTCCCTTTACATGAATTAGTTTACTACAGACACTAAAAGCTTATTCAAACAAAATGTTTGTAAATTCAGTCACAGTCACATCTATATCATTCACATCATGTGATAATTGATCCATAATTTTATCCAATTCTTGACTACGATTTTCCAATATATTTAAGAACTCATGGTTTTTTTCATTATCCCAAGAAAATTTGGAATGGTGAAATCTTCTCTAATTTTATTTACAATATGAACACTTCCCAGACTGAATAATACTGGAGCATGGTCTGAAAATTCCAGCAGGTCATCAACCCTGAAATTATTTACTTTCTGGAACAACATAGGAAAGGTCAATACATAATCAATGGTGCTACAACCCTTGTCACCATAGTAAGTAAATCGGCTAGGACTATCACCAATAACTCTCCCATTGAGAATTTCAAGGCCTGTTGTTTTACAGAAAGACAGCAATTTATATCCAAAAGAATTACTTTTCATATCTGTTACTAAACGGTCTGGCAGTTCAACAATATCATTGACAGAATCATCATATTCCTCTATATATTTACTTAAGTTAACATCTTCCAGACAATCACTTAAATTATTTGTTCGAGCATTAAAATCACCGCACATGAAGATATCAAATTGCCCATCTTGTAATTTAATTAAGTCATCCTCCAAGACATCGAAAAAGTCAAAGTCTTGAACCTGCCCAGCTTTAGCGGGAGGAGTATACACTACCCCCAGTACACTGTCACTACTCAAATTAAATGTTGCTTTTGACAGTTTCATCCATATTATACCTTGATGAGATCCCAAAATGTCAGTCCCACTAAATAATTCCTGTCTCACGTAGATCGCTGTACCTCCACTCGGTCTACCCACTTTTTCAGTTCTCACAGCTGGCAGAAAATGACTCTCATAACCTTCAATTTTAGGTTCAACACCTTCGACACACCAAGTTTCACACAAACACAAAACGTCATAGTTTGTGATATATGATAGAAATGACTCATCAGATAAATGTCTCTTGAGTCCATGTACATTCCAACTACAAAAGTTACATGGCTTTCCTGCAGGCCGGTCTCACCCCACATTTCCACCCGGAGATTGGAACAGGCGATCATCGATAAATAATCGATCAGCCACCAACACAGCCTTTCTTCCAGCCTCGCGTGCTCGTTTCAATGCCGGTATAAGTAATTTACGCCTCTCGTAGACATCTTTAGGAAATTGCTCTGATATTCCAATGGGAGTGTCCTTAAGTAATCGTGATTTACTCCTCACAAGTTCACGATCTTTGTGACTATTGAACATGGCCACAACTGATCTAGACCGGGGTCGATCAGCCTTGTAACGGTTAGGCATGCGATGAACACGTTCAAACTTGATTGATGACCGAGCATCTTCGATCTGTAATTTATCCTCGGTCAACGAATAAATAACATCGTCGACATTTTCAGCTTCAGGGTCGGTCGCCTCAGGAATGTTATGAAACAGAAGATTGTTACGCATAGACCGACACTGTTGATCCACAAGAGCCTCACGTAGAACTTTACTATCGGCCTCTAAGTCAGTTATTTTACTGTTTACTGAATATGGAATAGGTCTTTGGATTATGGACGCGGATATTCTCTAATGGACGACGGCTGGATCTAATTTCATACGTAGCATTACACAGGAGCTGACGACGCAGCCGTTACTCGAAGTGAAAAAGTCCTACCAAGAAAAGATATCACGATGATGTTATCAAAATCAACTACAATTTCTGAAGGAGATCGTCATTCAATCAGATATATCAATAGCAGGTGTCATATCCGTCATTCAATATTCATTTACTGTACCGATACTGCACACCTAGTTGATCAAAACACCACATATAGCCAGTTTATTAACCGGTTAAAAAGGCCTAGTGCCCCCAACAGAGCAAGCTAACTTTTAGAATCTCTATTGCTGCTATTAAAAAAAACAGGAGTTAAATGAATGTTCATACTTAAGAGCTCTAAATATGTTTCGGGTGAACTATATAATAGAGGATGTCGTTTAGGAGTATTTTAACGTGGCAATTCACTCCTGGTCCTGATCTGATTGTTGCGTTAATTATATAATATTCCAAAATATGTGGTGATACGATTTTGGACAACCGTATCAGGTTTGTTCAATCAAATTGCTTTCGTTGAACTGAACCAGGTAATACTGAAGCTGTTCATTCGGAAATTATACTTTTCTTATTATTTGTTTCTTTTTTGATTTCTATACAGAAGTTATACTAAGTCTTAGTGAAGCAGTTTGTGAAGATTTTTATTCTTCAAATTTCCGCGTTAGAAACTCCTAATGTTGAAATGCATGTTAAGCCATAATGTTTCTTTGTACTCCTAATAAATACGAAGAGCGCTAACTCATCAACAGAATACATTGATAGCTTTGAAACCGATCTTCACTTTTTGGATTTTACTTTTTCAAGTTTGAACGCTCTGAGCCCACGAACAGACTAGTAGGAAATATATACATTGAACGGTATTCTTTACATTTATTTACAGGCAGGGAAGCCTTGATGTGCTCAGCTCTGATATTCTTTTTTTTTTCTCACTGTGGACCGATATTTTGCCTTTTGTCATCAAATGAGAGGAACACAAATTTGCACTGGTAATTATTTGGATTATCCGTACCTATGAGGAATGGAAAGAAGGTAACACAACATACCACTTCTGCTACCTGACACAGGATGAAAGCTGGAAAACTACCTATGACGCAGTAATGTCTATTTTAATATTTTTTGTTCTCATTCCAATGCTTGTTTTCTTGTATGGACGTATGACTGCTGTACTCTGAAAGATTGGTCAAAGGAAGAAAATTCTACCACTGGTCGTCGTAGACGATCACAGGCGGTGATTATGCTTGTGTTAGTCATTACAATATTCCTACTCTATCAAATTCCTTTCGTGATGTTGCTATTTCTGAACCACTACTGTCCAGAGATATATATTTGCATTTTCCGA
This sequence comes from Hanleya hanleyi, assembly GCA_036873755.1. NCBI lineage: Eukaryota > Metazoa > Mollusca > Polyplacophora > Lepidopleurida > Hanleyidae > Hanleya > Hanleya hanleyi. The sequence goes on along the minus strand of JAVTVY010006186.1, from coordinate 13,643 downwards.
CGCTAGCATGAAGGCTTAATTTTTGCCTAGAATTGTCGAATTCTCGTATATGTGAATAGTACTGCCAATCCCATACTGTATTTGTCAGTTTCCTTAAACTTCAGAGAGACATTTGTGAAAGTATTTGTATGCCGAAGAAACTAGAGACTGTAAGAAATCGGCTTTATCACCATTTTCAATTGCGGACATTTTGGATCATCATGGTTTATTTGCGTCTATAGATTATATTCTGTTTTGGTGCTACAAGTGCTGCCATGTAGGGAGTAAATTATCTGGATGAATTTTACAACTTGGAAGTCCACAATAGATGAAAATGAAGAAAGAAAAAATCAAATTTTCTCTTAACAACCAGGAATGGAGAGTTAAAAACTCGCTATTAATCGACAAATTGGATTAATTTTCACATCTCCATGAGCATCACGAGGATATAGCGTGTAAATCTCAAGCAGTATTCGTTTGGCCTGGTAGGACGGCACGGTTGTATATATTCCAAGAATTTCAACTGACGTTTGTGAATGGTTTTTTGAAACTAGTTGTCTTGCCCAGTTGACTATATAGTATAGCGGTAACTGCCATCCCCAACTGATATCTCATGTTACCCATATGCGGTTCACACATATGTGCTTCATATGTATGTCCTTCAACCATATTTTACTGTAACGGGAACATATTTCGTATCTATATATTGGTGGAAAATGTCTAACTAACACTCTGTTATTGTTTTTATGCGTTTCCATGTTTTCATGTCGTCCACATTCGCCGATGCATGCATATAATTGTATATTGTCCATTTGAGTCACTTTCTTAGGGGGATCCGACAACATAGATTAAAACATGCATCATAAATGGTAAAATCCAATGTTTTCCAAATCTACAGGCGTTGCTGACATCTAACAGTCACAAAATATACGTGCCTGAGATACAATGTAATCTAGAAATCGACTATGACATTCCGTCGGCATCATAAAATAAATGTTTATCGTTTCTTGTCAGCAAAAAAATTAGTTGTGGTTATATATATTTACCATATTTCTGATTGGAATTTGATGGTAAAAGCATATTGTGAAGAAGGACTTATGGAGGCCAAATTGAATATGTATTGACTAGATCATAAGTTTGTAACTGGCGTCAGAGAAATCATACAAAGTGTCATGCAAACAAAGTTATTAGTTTGGTTAATTTGGAAACTGGTGATGGAGTGCAAAGTACTAATGAGTGTGCAGATCATATGAGTGTTAGCATACGGGAAACTCAATATTTATTCTCCGGTTGGTCATTTCCTCAATTAAGGTTATCATAGTGAAACTTTCTCTCCCAGTTATTTAGTATAATCAGTCAGCCCAGTCTGATGAGTTATTCGGCAGTTAAAGTTCGGGATTATATGGGGAATGTGAGGTGCCGAGGGCACATTATTCGGGAATGTGAGATGCCGAAGGAAACTTTCTTGTGGGGTCCTATGGTTGCATTTCAGTCGCCAGTCGCCAATTTTTTCCAACTTCTTGCATATGGCTCCAATTTATGCATCCGGATACCTGCATCAAATTAATTTTTTTTGTTCTGTTTCCCATTGGCGATTACCCAAAGAGTTTGAAGGAAACTGCAGATGGCCCAAACGGCACATCTTTCTATATCTCTATAAAAATGATGTGGGTCTTATCTCTCGTCGACTGAAGAGATGAGTACAATATCGACATCGTAACATATCTCTATCTCAACAGGAATATAACAGAGGGACCTGCGTATACATATCTCTCCTATTAGCATTTGCTAGATCCTTGTTAAACGTGACGATTTTAATCAACGTCACAAAACATTATTGCAGAAACTTATAAAACAGGGCTATATCATCAAGCGCCTCTACTCAAACTTTCTCAAAGTTGAAGTTACATATGAAATGCTTATAGCAACATAAGAGCGTAACGCGCACGACCTATGTAGGTACGTTTCGTAACTTGTGTCTAACCTCGCTTTACCCGAATATAGGGCCGTATGAACCCATGTATTTCAAGATCTTCAGTTTTCGTATGTGTTTATTTTACACGTCGCGTACCGGCAACCATCGTGTGATCATGTCAGTTATCCAAAGTACATTTCCGAAATTTGCTTGGTACATTTTGTCTCGCATATTGTGTAATATTTTGGATTGATTATGAGTTCATATAGATCATTTCGCTTGATAACGACTTCACTGTCAGAAAAAATTTGTAACACTTATTGAACGCGTAAAAGCGTTCATCCCTGACTAATTTTAACGGCTGCTGGAATAAGTTGAAATAACGATGTGAAATTAATCAACTGGTCCATTTTGAACAATAATGAAAAGAAAAAGGTACCAAAAATTCCACAACGCTAAGTATCTCAACAATCGAAATATGGGGTTGGACGGCACTGAACACTAACGTTCATATTGATGTCCAAATCAGGACACCATATCGTGTTAAAAACTGAACACTTAGCGTTCATATCCGAACACTAGAGAACAGGTATGAACACGCGTATTCAGAAATGATCATCATATTTGAACACCAATGTTCACAAATGAGCACATATTCTGTAACACTTTTGGAACACTAGCGTCCGCATGAACATGTAAAAGTGTTCTATTATGCGTAAAAGTGTTCAAAAGTGCACACTTCAGAATGAACATTAATTTTTTAGAGTTCCAATATTCAACACTCGGCGATATTGTGGACAACCTATGTCATTGTGTTTATTGATGACGATCTACTTGATGAGCTTGATAACACTTCAGTGACATATTTTAAGTAAATGTCTTTGCATACTAGTTTTCGCACTTGAACACTTTTACATGTTTGAAAGGTGTTACAAACTAGTGTGCAATTCAGTGTTCAGGATTTGCACACTTTTATTGACAGTGTTCGCAACGAAAATCATGTGAATTAAGAATACTAATCAGCGATACGGGTCTGATATTTTTTGGAACATCATGTCTTGCCGGCATGATTGAAAAAAGTTGATCGCTGTATATCTCTTCCAATAATCTAGCCTAAGTTTATGTTTATTATGATTGTTGTTGGGGTTTTTTCTTCAATTTGGTGCTGATAATAATGCTGTATATCGGATAGGTCTTTGTATTATGGATGCGGAAATTCTTTAGTGGACGACGGCTGAATATTGAATGACGGACTAGACGCTGCAACCCTACTTTGATATCCGATCCATTGAGACGATTTTCCTTTCTCTGTATGTCTCCTCTTCGTATCTTGACAATTCCATGACCAGCTTTTGATACGTAACATTACACAGGAGTTGACGACACAGCCGTTACTCGCAGTAAAAAAGCCCCCCCAGAAAAGGCCCCACGATGATTTTATCAAAGTCAGCTATAGTTTCTGAAGGAGATCTTTTTCGTTCTTTCAGTCATTCAAGCAGATATATCAATGGCAGGTGTCATATCTGTCATTCAATATTCATTTACTGTACCCATACTGCACACCTACTTGATCAAGCACCACATATAGCCAGTTTATTAACCGGTTTAAAAAGTCTAGAGCCCCCAACAGAGCAAGCTAAATCTTGGAATCTCTTTTGTTGCTATTAAAAAAATAACAGGATTTGAATGTATGTTCATAATCAAGAGCTCTAAATATGTTTCGGATGAACTATGCCGTTTGGGAGCATTTTAACGTGGCAATTTACTCCTAGTCCTAATCTGATTGTTGCAATAATATTCCAAAATATGTGACGATACGATTTTGGACAACCATATCAGGTTTTGTTCAATTAAATTGCTTTCACTCAACTGAACCATGTAGTGTTGAAGTTCTTCATCCGGAAATTATATTTTTTTTATAATTTTTGATTTCTGTACAGAAGTTACACGAAGTTTTAGAGAAGCAGTTTGTGAAGATTCTTATTTTTTCAATTTTCCTCGTTAGAAACTTTCTTCGAAGCTGTCAATGTATTCTGTTGACGAGTTAGCGCTCTTCGTATTTATTAGAAGTACAAAGAAACAGTATGGTTTAGAATGAATTTCAACATTAATCTTGACTTTTTGGATTTTATTTTTTCATGTTTGAAAGCTGTAAGTTTACGAAATAGACAAGTAGGAAATATATATATTGAACGGTATTCTTTACATCTACAGGCTATATTCTTAATTGCTACGATGTGCTCAGCTCTGCTATTCTTTTTTCTCAGTGTGGACCGATATTTCGCCAGTTGTCATCCAATGAATATCCGGTCCGAGAGGAACACAAACTTTGCACTGGTAATTATTTGGATTATCAGTATAGGGTCAACCATACCCTAGGTCTATATTTACCTATGAGGAATGGAAAGAAGGTAACATAACATATCTAAAACTAACTATGACGCAGTAATGTCTATTTTAATATTTTTTGTTCCCATTCCAATGCTTGTTTTCTTATATGGACGTATGATTGCTGTACTTAGAAAGATTAGGCGAGGAGTCTCATCATCGAAGGGAGATAATTCTACCACTGGTCGTCGCAGACGATCACAGGCGGTGATTGTGCTTGTGTTGGTCGTTACAATATTCCTGCTCTGTCAAATCCCTTTCGTGATGTTACTATTTCTGTCCAGAGGTGTTTTCCGACGATAGTATGAAGGCTTACATTTTTGCCTAGATATGTCGAATTCTCGAATATGTGAATAGTACTGCCAATCCCATACTGTATTTGTCAATTTCTTCAAAATACAGAGAGGCATTTGTGAAGGTATTTGTTTGCCGAAGAAACTAGAGACTGTAAGAAAACCGCTTTATCACCATTTTAATTTGCGGACATTTTGGATCATCGTTGTTTATTTGCATCTATAGATTGTATTCTGTTTTGGTGCTGCAAGTGCTGCCAAGTAGGGAGTAAATTATCTGGATGAATTTTACAACTTGGGAGTCCACAATAAATGAAAATGAAGAAAGAAAATTTTCTCTTAACAACCAGGAATGGAGAGGTAAAAACTCGACAAATTGGATTCATTTTCACATCTCTATGAGCATCACGAGGACATAGTGGGTAAATCTCAAACAGTATCCGTTTGTCCTGGTAGGACGGCACGGTTGTATTCCAAGAATTTCAGTTGACGTTTGTGAATTGTCTTTTGAAACTAGTTGTCTCGCCCAGTTGAATCTAGTAGCGGATTCGAATGGAAATAACCGCCATCCCCAACTGATATCTCATGTTACCCATATGCGGTTCACAGATATGTGCTTCAAATGTATGTCCTTCATCCATATTTTACTGTAACGGGAATATATATCGTGTATATATATATTGGTAGGAAATGTCTAACTAACACTCTGTTATTGTTTTTATGCGGAATGTTGTCCACATGCGCCGATGCATGCATATAATTTTATATTCCATTTGAGTCACTTTCTTTTGGAGATCCGACAATATATATTGAAACATGCATCATAAATGGTAAAATCCAATGTTTTCAAATTCTACAGGCGTTGCTGACATCAAACAGTCAAAAACTAAACGTGCCGGAGATGTAATATAATCTAGAAATCGACTATGACATTCAGGCAGCATCATGAAAATAAAAGTTTATCGTTTCTTGTCAGCAAGAAATTAAGTTGTGGTTATATACATTTACTTTATTTCTGATTGGAATTTGATGGTAAAAGCATATTGTGAAGATGGACGCCAAATTAAATCTGTATTGACTAGATCACAAGTTCGTAACTGGCGTCAGAGAAATCATGCAAAGTGTCATGCAAACAAACTTATTAGTTTGGTCAATTTGGAAACTGGTGATGGAGTGCAAAGTACTACTGAGTATGGTATCAAATGAGTGTAAGCATACGAGAAATTCAATATTTATTCTCCAGTTGGTCATTGTCTCAATTAATGTCAAATCTGTTATTGAAATGTAACTTTCTCTCCCAGTTATTTAGTAAAATCAGTCAGCCCAGTTTGATGAGTTATTCGGCAGTTGAAGTTCGGGATTAGAGGGGAATGTGATTCGGGAATGTGAGATTCTGAAGGAAGCTTTTCTGTGGGATCCTATCGTTGATTTTCAGTCGCCAGTCGCCAATTTCTTCCAACTTCTTGCATATGGCTCCAATTTATGCCTCCGGACCTGCATCAAGGTAATTTCTTGTTTTGTTTCCCTTTGGCGATATAATCATTACCCAAAGAATTTGATGGAAACTACAGATGGCCCAAACGACAGATCTTTCTATATCTGTATAAAATGATGCGGGTCTTCTCTGTCGTCGACTGAAGTATATCGTAAATAGCAAGTAATATCGACATCATAACATATATCTATCTCAACAGGAATATAACAGAGGGACTTGCATGTGGTCTATACATATCTCTGCTATTAGCACTTGCTAGATCCGTGTTAAATGTGACGATTTGAATCAACGTCACAAAACATTATTGCAGAAACTTATAAAACAGGGCTATATCATCAAGCGCCTCAACTCAAAGTTTCTCTTTGAAGTTACATATGGAATGCTGATAGCAACGTACGAGCGTAGCGTCCACGATCCTCATAGTTTCCATATGTGTTTATTTTACACGTATATCATTTTGAGACATTATTTCTCCGTGGAATTCCAGGGTTAGCTGATTCTTCGAAAACGGTTTTTGCAGGGACTCACCACCCCCTCCCTCCCTGCCCTCCAATCGTAAATCAGTCCTTGATTTGATAGAAATATGTCGAATAGATAACGATTGCATTTAACGGAATAGAAATTATTTGTAGTCTTTGTTTCCATGTATTTCCACGTAAAATTGTGGTAACAGTTAATAGATGAGTGATTTGCCATATCCACTTGACAATACTCATCCTCAGCTATTCTTTTCAGCGTTTATCTGTTCAAGATTAACCTGGATTAGAAAAATAAATGTCTTAAAATGTATCAGAGGTGATAAATTCTGACACAAAAATGAAGCAAAAAAATATGATTTTATTTACAGTATTAGCACACCACAGGAAAGCCTATTTATTATACTTTCTGGTGATCGCATAGAAAATAAATAGAGACAAATGTGAGTTCCATTAAATACATCAAGTTATATACTCATCCATATACGAAGGTTGACTGCAACGACCGTCGTTTCTGACGCTAGCGCAGACCTCTCTGCAGAAAATAGCTGGTCAGGTAATGTACACTTGGAATCGCGGCTCTGTTATATGCAGATCGCATACACCAGAACTAGTCCCATTAATGGGACGAACAAAACCGTAATAAACATATGCTTGGAATGCCTGCTCTGTTCAGATCACATCCACCAAAGCAAGTCTTATTAAAAGGACGAACACAACCATAATGCATGTATACTGGGAAAACCTGCTCTGGTAAATGCAGATCATATACACCAGAGCAGTTCCCATTTATACAGCCCCGCGGGACTCCCGGGAGTGACCTTGGATATCGCTGTGCACACACCCCAGATCAATAGCTCTTAGCTCCTTAGACATCTTGTCGTAAAAGGCGACTAAACTGGTGCACCCGTGGAATTCCTGGGTGTAATAAGAAAAAGAGCCCTACCCTTGGGGTTCCAAGATTTGAAAAATAATAGAACCCAACGTGGTGACATGACAGAAATATAGTTGAAAGCGACGTTTTCAAATCATATTCACACTCTCACCCCCATTAATACGACGGACAAAACGATGAAAACCGAGGGGTTGAAGTCCCCCGATGTTGAAGCAATTGATTTCGCTTGGAACCGTAACGTTTAGCACCCGGCATGGAGAGCAATCGCAAGTGAGATCCAGTGACAAGGTACTCACAATAATCGAATTTGTCCTAATCCGATAAGGTTTTCAGAAGTTATTGTCGGGAAATGAAATTTTAATTTGGCCCACAGGTGGCGTCACCTATGGGTGAATTGGCATAAAAACCGATCCCAAGCGAGATCTTGGGCAGAGGTACTCACGTACGACATTTGAAAGGAATCTATTCAATTTTTCAAGAATTATTGTCCAAAAACCAAAATTTAAATTGGCCCCCAGGTGGCGCCACCTATATATAGGCGAATCAGCATGAAAAACAATCCAGAGCGAGATCTTGGGGCGAGGTACCCACCTACAAAATTTGAAAAGAATCCATTCAGTTTTTCTAAAGTTATTGTCCGGAAACGAAATTCTAATTTGGCACCCAGGTGGTGCCACCTATAGGTAGATTGGTGTGAAAAACAACCCCAGTCGAGATCTTAAGGCGAGGTACCAACATACCAAATTTGAAAGGAATCCATTCATTTTTTCAAAAATTATTGTCCGGAAAAAAAAATTTAACTTGATTGGTGTGAAAAACAATCCCAAGCGAAATCTTGAGGCGAGGTACACATATACCAAATTTGAAAAGAATCCATTCAGTTTTTCTAAAGTTATTGCCCAGAAACGAAATTCTAACTTGGCACCCAGGTGGCGCCACCGATAGGCAGATCGGTGTGAAAAACAATCTCAGTCGAGATCTTACGGCGAGGTACCCACATAACAAATTGGAAAAGCATCTATTCAGTTTTCCAGAAGTTATTGTCCGGAAACGAATCCGGACGGACGCACGGATGGACCCCAATACTATAGTCCCCCTTCAGCCCTTCGGACGTCGAGAACAAAAAGCAACGAAAAATAACTGTGCTGTTCTGACGAAACCGGCAGATTTTTGTGTATAGATGATGCAGATACGGATTTGAATTTCCGACGGTGCGGAAAGGTAAGAAAGTACCCGAAAGATTGAGCTTGGATTGTTATTTCCCCTTGCAAGATATTCGACTTTAAGGATGATGGAATAAACCTAGCAAAATTTTGGAACAAAACAATTTTTTGTCTCTTTCCATGATTCGACCTCACGCTGTTGCCACGGAAAAATCATAACACCACTGAGCTTAAAAGAAGCGCGAGGCCTCGGGAAAAGGGTGTAAAACATAATTTGATGCGCCTATGGTATGTAGGTGGTATCATTTTCTTTCTGCACATACCATACACAGCTATTTTCTTCAGCGCTCATCTGTTCCCGATCTCCCCCCACCCGCCTTTGTCTTAAACAAAACAAGTACTGAGTAACATCAATTCACAAGAAGTTCTAGCAATTCTCTAGAGTGAAACCGCCATAGTCCCAGCAAATAATATATTATTCATTATTGTAAATATTACTATTACCAGGTGCTGGTTAAGGAATCGAGTGTAAGCATAACATCTTCAAATACGTCTACTTACTCCAAAATTGCATTTAATCTGGTAGATTTATTTAACAACCACAAAACGTTTCTGAAGGAAAGAGGTATTTGTCTTCCTACCAATCATAACGACATACCAAAAGTATACTTGACTCCCAAGATGCATAAATCACCATACAAAGCTAGATTGATATCTGGTTCTAGAAGCGGCACCATCAAGCTTCTTTCGACTCTGTTGACGAGGGCCCTTCAGTAGGTAAACGCATTTTTGGAAAGGTATTTCGCCACTATTTCTAAAAACTCTGGCGCTGAATGTATGTGGATATTGAAAAACTCAAAATATCCTACGAAAGAACTTGATGCTAAGGGTCACATATGGTACAGACATTTCTTTATTTGATTTGACTTTATGCACCAATGAATGTGTACAAAATATGTAAATGGCAGTTAAGAAAGAAAAAATAATTGTAATATTAGAATATACACGCCAGATTAAACAAATGGCGGGAATAAAACCCCAAGGGGCTTGTTCTATCCCATAAAAAAAAAATTGATTAAAGAATAACTGTGGATGGTGAAAAGAATAATTCAAAAAGAGAATGCACATATGTACTTGTGAGACAGGTCAGTCTCCAATAAAATAGTCTTTCAATTTAGATTTAAATAAAGAAACGGAACCGATACATTTTAAGGCTGCAGGTAATTTGTTCCACTCTCTAGAGCCTTTGGTTTTGAGAGAATAGAAAAATAAATTTGAATAATAGAATTCATCTTTAGTTACCTGGGAGAATTTAAAATTATTAGGAATACGGGTAGCGAGATAATCACGAAAATTTGATGTGGGGTGTGGAATTTGGGTATCTAAGTTTGAGGCAACTATAGTAAAATATTCATTGAATTTATCGGCTATAAGTTTTTTGTCTGTTACTCTCTGACCACGAATGTTAAAGTGAGTCCGAACTTCGAGTTTTATTCTTGTTCAATAGCTGTTTTAATACCTTCCATGTACCTCTGATATCTTGAGTGCTTTCGTTGAATTTACGTTCAAAATAGTGTTTTCTGGATATACGAATCGTATGATTTAATATATTTCTGTATTTTCGGTATTGCTTATGAATGGTAGCATTCCTATTGATTAGATAAAGGCGATAAAGTCTATTTTTTTCATGGACAGAATTTAAAATTGAATAGGTTATCCATGGTTTTATAATTTTTCTTGTCGAGGTTATGACAGTTGTTAAAGGGAAGCATTCATTATAGATGGGGTTGAATTTAGAGAGGAGATTATCAAGCAAAGTGTTTGGATCATGACTCTCTTCATTCGCTTGGCACTAATCAGCGTCACTTATTTTTTTTAAGAATAGCTCCCTTTGCTCCTTGCTATACTTACGGTAAGTTATGTTTTGTTGTGGTGGTTTAGCAATTGAGGCGCTCCTTATTATATGAAATATCGGGAAATGATCAGAAATATCTGTCAAAAATATACCAGACAAGAGATTGTCATCGTAAAAATTAGAGAAAATGTGATCGATAAGGGTTGCTGTTCATTCACAGACTCTGGTTGGTTTCGTAATCAATGGAAAAAATAATGTGATTTCAGATTTTCCAGAAAATCTCTCGATGGCTGATGGTTATTGGTTTTAAAAAGGTCTATGTTGAAATCGCCCATAAATATACAATTGTTCTGGATTTCAGACGACTTAAGAAGAGAAAGGACATATTGATTAAAAGTGTCAATATTTTTGCCCGGCGGTCGATAGAAGAGACCAGCAATATATTTTTTGTTGTGGATTATTATTTCCAAGAAGGAGTTTCATACTGACCATCATCATCTAGATATGAAAGATCTTTACGTATTTTGCAGGATTTTATATTTTCTCTAACATAATAGATGAGTCCTCCCCCAGTCCTCTCAGACCTTGATGATGGGTATGGTACATAACCAGGTATGTTCAGTGGCAGGATTTAGCCAGCTCTCTGTAAAGGCCAAAATAGAGAAATCATGTTTTAAGTTATAAATGAATGCTGTTATTTCTGAGAAATGCTTCTTAAGACTTCTGGCATTAATGTGTAAAAAAGATAATGTATTTTCATTAGTACTGATGGGCAGGGATTTGATTTCAGTGATGAAAGTTGTATCTGTATAGTATTTTGATTGGTGACTGTGAATGCTATTCCAGTGAGCTATTTCAAAATCATTATCATCGGTGGAAGCTTTACATTGATCGGTGTCATTTAATTCAAGTGGATTAAAACATAATTGGTCTAAGAATTCGTAATTCACAGGTGGAGATACAGGAGAGCAGTCAGTTTCTATAAGAAATTCAGCATCGAAAAATGGAAGATTTGATGCTAGGTTAGAGAGTGGAGCATCAACTAAAGTATCAGTAATATTGTCCATGATTGAGTACGAAAGCGAATATTTTAAAGACTGACCTACATTCATAGAACATAATAAACTGTTTGATGCGTGCATAAAAATATGATAAAATAGAAACATATATACAAAATAGGTATACGAAAGATGGACAGAGACTACTAGGCAGCAACATAGCGGTCGCTGATAATCGGTGGGCCACCGGCATTCTATGTAAAAAAAAAATTCTAAAACTAATTAGAAAGAGTAGGATATATATCAACAGTAATGTATAGCACTGTCAACGTAGTATAGTATAGTGACCTAATCATTGATGTCATCAGAATAAAATATTAGTATAAATCAAGCACGATTTATAGAATATAACAGCAGGTATTACACTGATATTAAACTGCCTAATGACCACTATGACTACCATAGCGGATGCGCGAGGAGCATATGATCTTGATCGTCATTCATGTATTTCAGATGGTACACATTGTTGTATTTACTAGAACAACTGAATCCCGGCTAGTTCATATAGTATATAAGAAATCACAATAACTCGTCCAATTCTATACCCAAGGGTGACATCTCACTTGTAATAAACATTGTAAAAAAATGTCGATTTCAAGGTACATCTTGTGTATACATTAATCCTTGAACTGCCGAGATGACAATATTAAATAAGCAAGATAATAATAGTTGCATATATATATGTGTGGACAGTGTTTTTAGGGCAAGGCTTTGGTGTAAGACCTCCCATTGAAAAGGTAATATCCTGCACAAAAGACTGACAATACAACTTGCAGCAGATCCTTTGTCAATTATATTTCGTGAGTCTTACACCAAATCGTTGCCGTTTTTATTCAAACGACAGCGCATTCGACACGTTGGCTCCAGCAAACACACGTGAATAGTGAAATGCACTATCTTCAGACTTGTTACAATAAATTGACATTCGGCAAGGCTTTGGTGTAAGACCTCCCATTGAAAAGATAATATCCTGGATAAAAGACTGACAATACAACTTGCAGTAGATCCTTTGTCAATTATATTTCGTGAGTCTTACACCAAATCTGACATTCGTTTGACATATGACGAGGCTTAGAGAGACAGCGAGGAATGGTGAAATAGACATGTGTCGAAGTTGTCAATGTCAGTGGTGAAGTAGATTGTTACATAATCCCAAAATAAGGACTTGGCCGGTGAGCAGGTGGACCCGTATGGCCAGGCACCCAACTGGTCTCTGTGAAACTTGTGACATGGAGGACACAGTCCAACATTATTTAATGACGTACAGGCGGCATACTAATGAACGCCAAAGGTTATTTAATTGTCTATATTATATTGGCCTTTTTAATGAGTTTTTAACTTTTTATTGAATTGGGTCGTTGTGACATTTATACAAGTACTTGCTGTTGATATTTATGTACCATTCCTCTTCGAAATCTTCTAACCTGTCTCGCCATATAATAATAATACTATCTGTGGAAGCTTTCTCTGCTCCATACTTCAACATCTTACACAGATATTCAGCACTATTCTATTTATATAAGCCTGAAAATGAAAAAAAAAATTTAAAGCAAACTCAATGTATAGTTATTGGCGTAGCACACGCCATTCAAATTTAAAATTGATTGATTGATTGGTGCACCCGGTTTGCCAAGCCTATGTCGGTTTCCAATGTCGTGTTAATTATATGAAACTGAACGGCCAAGTAAATATAGTTGCAGAGAGATCGCTATCGGTTTGCATCACTGGAAAGTTCATCAGTCCATTTGAGGGAGGGAGGGAATTTGGCTTAATGTCACACTCAGTCCATTTGAGAATTCATTAATCTGTTCATTATATTATTGCTGATCGTGGGCAGTGACAGTGCTGTAAATACCTTGTGTGGATACATAAAGGATAAGGCACATACGATCTTATAATCAGGATAAACGTTATTGAACAGTTTTGTCCTGCAATGCATGGTTCGCGTGTTGATTGTATACACTGTCGTAGCAATGTCAACAGGTCAATGAGTACAGAAGAATGTCAAAGTTGTTTTAATGGAGTAGTACATATTTGTGACTGTCAAGAGAACACATATACACGGATCCATTTGCAATGTAAAATCACACTATTCAGAGAATGGATGCCAGGCAGAATGTCTGTCT
>JAVTVY010006185.1:0-41036 GCA_036873755.1 Hanleya hanleyi | reverse complement strand
CATAATACTGGGTAGATATATGGACTGATCTTTGATGTAAACATTGGGGTAAATGGACACAGTGAACCTGAGTCCAGATGCGACCATGGTGTCAGAATGCTATTAAATATCCATGGTATGGGCGCTCAGAACACCAAATTCAATTGAAATACGTAAGATCCTATATAGCGACATGTACGATTGGGGAGTATTGATAGGATATTAATTTATTAGGATTGCTCAGCAGGCTATCCCGAATAGGTTCACGGAGTATTATATGGGAAATGAGCAATCCAGTGACCTCGAATATATGCTCTTCGGTGAAACTAACGGGTAACTGAAGACAGTGATTTACCTGTCGACGGTCAGCTTTTGAGAGGATGAAGCGGTAGATAAAAATAGTTTATGTCGTAAGATGAATTGACGAGTCATCAGAACGGAAATCTACGAAGTAATATCTTCCAGAAGTTACGAATGAATTCCAAAGTGCCCGACAGCAGGGTTGTCATGTGATATCAGAGATGACATACTACCTAGCTAGACTGAAATAGTTTCTTATCCCTGTCTGGCCTGGACTTTTTGGGACCTGTTGTGGCCGGGACGGGGGATGGGGGGAGAAGGGGGCGAAATGGCCCCCCCATAATTATTTTTCTTACCCCTTGAGCTAGAGGGCTGAAACTTACCACACTATACCCTTGGGTCAAGCTCTACCAGAAAATGTAAAAAAAAATCCAACATGGCCGCTTTTCAAAAACAGCATTTTTTGGTCGATTTTTCAGTCAGATTTTCCTATTTTTTTATTTATGCAATTTCTCTGCAAAAACTGCATGATAAATTAGTAAATATTAATGTGATGTGAAATAAAATAGTGCTTTCGGGGGGTTATGCAAATAGGCTCAAAATGACCCCAATATGATAAACTATAAAGTCACGGAGTTTCAGCTCTCCATTTTTTGTCGTTCCGGAGATAGGTTAGATAGTTTGGTAGTGGTAGGGGTCATTTCGCCCCCCCCCCCCCATCCCCCGGCCAGGTAGGGTTAAGTCGCGAATTGACGGGACTACCAGAACGGAAATATACGAAGCAATATCTTCGAGAAGCTGTGAATGAATTACAACTTGTCCGAAAGCAGGGTTGTCATGTGAGATCAGAGATGACAGACTAGATATATCAGATACTTCTTCTATGTGAATTAGACTACTTGAGAACCTTGTACGGTAACAATCAGTTGAGTTAGTTGCTAACTCAGCAGAGTCGATTGCGGGAAATTGGTTCAAAACATGCGTCAAACAATGGGTGTCGTCATTATGACGTCATCAGATCAGCAAAGAAGGAGGTGATTAAATTCGAAGACCGTGCCATCAGCAGATATAATTAAGAAATAATGTTTTCATGGGCGTGATCAATGGTTATTTTACGCGAGGTTAGTGTGGGAATTTATGAACCATCAGCAGATATAATGTGTGTTTATTGGTTACTCTCAGCTGTCTAAGGCTATCCAGAATTCTTTGAATCTGGACGTTTGTCCATTCAATTCTTAGACAAAGGTTTGCCCCAGGTGTGAAAGGAAATAATGTATCAGGAAACAATGTCCCTTTCTGATGTTTACCTTACCTGATTTGCAAATCAGCAAGGCAAGAACTTAGCTAGGTTAAAAGATAGGAGCCGGACATTCTTTTCTTCCATCGCTTAATTATGGAAAAGCTGAAAGCATATGGGTTGGAGGATAGTGCTGTGAAACTACTAGCTAGCTACTAATTAGAAAACGGAAAACTGCGTACAAACTGGAAATAATACGAGCTCCCATAATAATACGAGGCCTCAGCGGTTAGCAAATGCACCTATCAAAACCAAACCTACCGATATCAAGTGCGAAGAGTATGTTAACCGTATCATGCCTGGAGTAACCAAAATGTTCCCTCCAACTACTAAACTTTCTTTGCTACGTCCGGAACTACGGAAAACTGAGAGGTCACACTCCGTGACTTTATAGTTTATCGTATTGGGGTCATTTTGAGCCAATTTTCATAACCCCTAGAGTAGAGGAGCCGAAATGGCCCCTCCCCAGGCCTGGACAGGTCCCTAAAAGCCCAGCCCACATAGGGTTAATCTGTTAGGCGTGAAGATCGACTAACTGTCAGCAATCACAGCCATATCGCCAATATAAAATGACAACACATATAAGGGAAGTGGGAAGAGGTGCCGACATACTGACTGCGTCATATGACTTCACAGAATAGTCTTCTGGTAAACCTATTCCAAAGCACATACCAAGAATCTAACGATTCGTGATATGTGTTGTATCTCAGGTGCGCTTTTATTGTACCTGTTCATGTGGCAACATGGATGATATGGCCACACGGCCCCTAGCACCGGTGTAACGGTTAGCCGTTTGTGTATAGGACCGCTGGGAGGGTGGAAGAGCCCGTGATGGAAGAGCCAGTGGTCGGAAACGCATTCCCCCGTATTTCTCGCTTACCAGAGCGAGATAGGTGTTGCCCTTTACGTGGAACATTCTTTACGAATTATGGATTGGGATGTCATTCCCATTTATGGACTATGAACTGTAATTTCGCTGTGAAGGCGATTTTCCGGCTTTTTCGCAACGTCTCCGGTTGGTGGAGAGTGGCACCGGCTATATAAACTCGTGCACCTTTACATGTGTGGTTGAGACCAGAAAGACAGAGCTGGAGAGAGCACGCACAGGTACAACCTGAATTGTTGATTTTTGGCGTAATTTGCGGTCGGTCGCAAATGTAATTGTTTTGGCCTTGGGAGTCTAATGATTGTAAATCCTGTAGCATGGTACAACCTGTGAAAGACACGGAAGACCAATGCGAATTTGTTGGTTTGCCTTTTCAGTATGGCAACGTGTTTGCGCGGTGTACCATAGTTTAGGGAACACGTCCGACTGGCGTGTTTTATGCAGTCTGTGTTTATGCTATAACACTGTAACGGGACATGCATTACCAAGTAGCACATTCTGGTAATTTGCATGGTCTGACCTCAGTGTAGAATAAGGATATATGTCAGTACCAGTAGGTTGACAATTCCGACACGGTATTACTGAGCTATCCCGCAGCACTGGGACTTAAGCCGTATTATTTATGTGTCGATATTGTCGGTCGTGAAGCGGTATATGACGATAAGCAGGGACTCCCTCCACCCTCAGATTATACGCCACTGTACGGTAAATACAGAGATAAATAAGTCAAACTCCCCCCCCCCCTGCCATATCCGACGACGTATCGTGCAGCCTGCTAATTCAGCGCAGACGGCCGTATAACGCCGTACGGGGTGAAAGCGAATACAGAATTACGGCCGGGGCGGTGTAGTCAAGGCACAGAGCGGGCGAGCTGCTTTCATCGCGAAACGTCGGTAAATCGTGCACGTCAGGGAGCCGAGCGGTCAGATCACAGATTGCACAGTCAATAATGAAAGATACACAGAGCACAGACAATACAGTAAAAGTCAAGACATACAGATCACAGACCACACAGCAAAGGCAAGATATGGTGCAGGCGGGCTTCGTTTTACCGATGTAAAAGTGGTAACAAGACTTACAGACTGTACAGTCAAGCCAAGGCACAGATTACAGCCAGTAAAGAACAGACAGGGTCAAAGACAAGATACAAGTTACAGACAGTAAAGAAAAGACAAGGCACAGCCCAGACAGACTTCTCCTCCCGAGAAACGTCGATTAAACGTGAAATCTACAGACCTGCGACCGAGTCGCCAAAGGTCGCAGAAGGCCGCAAAAGGTCGCAGAGGCTTGCGACCGGGTCGCAGAGGGTCGCAGAGGGTCGGCATCGACAGTCTACATACAGAAATGGTGCTATAACGGTACCAGATGAAATAATAGCACGCTATATACTCAAGTAGTTGTCCTGACGGCCACGGAGAGCGAGCTGTACGTGGTTCTTACCTAAGGGGTCATCGTGAGGTTGTGCAGTCACATGCCGTGCCTGTAGACGGGTCGCAGCAGCCGGAAGGGTTGAGACGCCGTGCTATATTTACCTGTGCGGGAAGCAGACTGGTGAGCTGACAAGTTAGGGTCAGGCTCCGGCGACTTGAGGGTGAAGAAGACGACGGGCTGCCACATCCGTGGGGAGGCTCCAACGACTGGGGGTATATAATGAGAGAGCGTTACAGCCATAACGTTCCAACGACTGGGTGTCATCTCTGGAGAGAGCGTTACAGGCGTAACGTTCCTACGACTTGGGGTGAAGAAGACGACGGGCTGCCACATCCGTGGGGAGGCTCCAACGACTGGGTGCCATACCTTGAGAGAGCGTTACATCCATAACGTTCCAACGACGGAAGAGAAGGGCCAGCAGCCAGGCCGCCCTTGTACCCAGCAGAGAAGGGCCAGCAACCAGGCCGCCCTTATCGCGTGCCCATACCAATTTAAAGCACTACATATAACTATAAAACTATATGCATACACCCCCTTATGTTATTTGACATATAACATCAAGCTTGAGTGCACACACTCTTCTATTGCCCACATATACATCAGGGGTACGTACCCGTTAACCTTATATGCACACACTCTCTCGGGGGTACGTATCCGTTAACCTGGTGTGCACATACCGGGTGGGTGTGTTCCTTAACTTTATGTGCACACAACCTCTCACATCACGTGTATATATACATCAAGTTTATTTGCATACACACTCCTAGTGTCTGTACATATATGTAAATATCATAACATTACATCTCCTTAGACATTCTGTCTAAGCCACGCGGTTCTACGCTATTATTTGTAACCGCGTATACTATTTGTGCAGAATATACCATAATAGACCTTTACATTAGCGTCAGTCATCCTTGTAGGGTTGTGATCATCTCCTCGATGCCCGGATCTTTACTAGTGAAGGGGCTAACTACGGTGACGGCCAGAATGCCAGTGGGCAATCCCGGTTATTGATTCGTTTTCTCGTAAACACCACGACTGGTCCTGCTCGTACACGTTACACGTAGAAAACTGGTGGCAGCGGTGGGATCTGGCCTGATCTACAACAGAAGAGAACAACCGACTACTAGAGATGACCGACAACAACGTGCCGACAACGCCATTAAACATGAGTACTCCAGCAACCACACCGAGACGTCCGGATATAGCGGGTCTACGAGCTATCCTACAGGGGAGAGGGCGATCGAGGGTGGGGTCACCTGGGTCTGCCACGTTGCCGACGACCGAAGATGTGAGATCGGTAGAAGCACCATCCGAGCTGTCAGCGCCCGCCATCGTCGAGACCGAGACCTCGTCGACGAATCGAGTGCTGCTAGAGGGCCTCCAAAGTCTACAGGCACAGATGCATACCATGCAGGCGACGTTTAATCAGTCGATGGTAGGGTCCCCGGAATACACCTCCAGGCCTAGGATAGAAGGGGAAAGTACTACCAGAACCTCCATGGGCCAGCCTAGACGAGAACCGACGGTTTGCGACCGGGTCGCAGAAGGGCGGCCTACAGCGGCCGAGGAGGGGGGACATCCCGCCACCGCCGGGCCTGAGACAACGGGGGCAGAGGCAACCACGTTTACTTCCCGCGCAGAAGTGCGCCTTTCAGCGGCTGACACTAGTGGGACGGCCACCGTTACGACCATGCCCCCTTCCCGTAAGATGTGGGGTAAGGCTTCGACATATGATGGGGGTACGCCCTGGAGAGATCACCTGGTACATTTTGAGCATTGCGCAGCCTTGAACCGGTGGACACCGGAGGAGAAGGGACAACACTTGGCCGTCTCCCTGCGGGGGCCAGCACAACAGGTCCTCTCTAGACTGAAGATGAAACCAGGGGAGGCAAACTTCATCTGCCTACGTGATGCCTTGGAGAGACGCTTCGCACACCCTAACCAAACGGAGCTGTATAAATCCAAGCTTAGGTCAAGACGCCGACAGAGGGGAGAAGGTCTACCTGAACTGGGCCAAGCTCTGGTGAGACTCGGCCAGATGGCTTACCCAGACGCGGGCGATGAGGTCCAAGACACCCTGGCCCGTGACCAATTCTTCGAGGCAATTGGAGAAGACCTACGGTTTAAAGTCTGGCAGTGCCGCCCGAAGTCCCTAGACGAGGCTGTACATGCGGCAGTGGAAGTAGAGGCCTTCCAAGACGCCCAGCGTCGACGTCCCGACCCCACGGCAAGAGCCGCTGCAGGGGAAGATATCCCGGCTGACGATCGTGAGGATGATGAGGACGCGCAGGCCCGACTTCGTGCAGAGATTGCTACCCTGATGGAAGAATTTAAGAGGCGCTTCCCGGGACGGGGACGCTCAAGTTCAAGGCGGGGGCAGAGGACGGGACGACAACCACGACGGGGATGTTGGAGGTGCGGAGAAGACGGCCATTTTAGGGCGGCGTGCCCAAGACGTTCACCCTCCCCGCCCCCGAGGCGACCGCCCGGGTCCGGGAATCCACCAAAGCCCCAGGGACCCAAGCCTGCGCTTCATAACCAGGGAGAAGCGGGGATATACCTACCCGTGTCCATCGGGCCGGTGAAGGTGATGTGCTGTGTGGACTCCGGAGCATCTATCTCCTTGATCAGCCGCCGAATATGGGAACAGCTTGACCCAGATGTGAAACCAGTCCTTCGAGACTCCCGGTACCAGTCCATCAAGGTAGCTGACGGGTCCCATATGCCTTTACTCGGAGAGGGAGACTGCAGGATATCGATCCGAGGGACGGTGTGGAAGCATACGCTGGTTGTGGGAGATCTGTCCATCGACGCCATCTTGGGGTACGATTTCCTGTATCGCCACAGCTGTATACTTGACGCAAGAGGGCATCGATTGAAGCTGGGAGGCAAGTACCTGCAAAGCGAGGTTGTAGGAAGTTTTGATTGTTATCGTTTGGCCCTGGCTGAGACCATCACCATAACGCCTAGAACTCAGATGCTCGCCCCGGCCAGGGTGGGAGACGCACCGCCGGGGGAGATTGGACTAGTGGAGGGGGAGCTCGCATTTACCGAGAAGACCGGCCTAGTCCTGGCGAGAACACTCTCTCGAGTTGCATCGGATGGGAGTGTGCCTATTCGTATGCTGAACGCTTCCGATGAGTCCACAGTCATTCACGCTGGTACCTTCTGTGGTAGTATGTCCACACTGGGTGATGTTCCGGAAGAACCTACAGAGCCGAGGGCGCGGACGACGACCCTGCCAGCATATATGCAGCCTCTGTTGGAGAAGTCCAAGGACGACCTGAATGCAGCCCAGTTGAGGGAAGTTGAACAAATGCTGAGTCGACACGCTGATTTGTTTGCGGCCGATGACGATGACCTTGGACGTACGACCAGGGTGCAACATCAAATAAAGACGGGGAATGCACCCCCGATTCGTATTCCACCTAGAAGACCGCCCCTTCATGCCCGATGGGAGATCGACAAGCAGGTTGACGAGATGTGACGACGAGGTGTGGTCGAGCCCTCCGAGGGACTGTGGTCGGCCCCTGTCGTCCTGGTGAAGAAGAAGGACGGTAAATCTCGATTCTGCGTCGATTATCGGGCCCTGAATGACGTCACAGAGAAAGACGCATATCCTCTGCCGAGGATCGATGACAGTCTTGACGCACTGAACGGGGCACAGTGGTGGTCTACCCTCGACTTGATGTCCGGATACTGGCAAGTTGAATTGGCGCCTGAAGATCGATGCAAGTCCGCGTTTTCTACCCGGAAAGGCCTTTACCAGTTCCGCGTTGTGCCGTTCGGGCTATGCAACGCCCCTGGAACCTTCGAACGCCTAATGGAAGCGGTATTGGGCGGTCTGCACTACGAGACATGCCTCATTTATCTCAACGATATCATCGTGTTCGGGAAGACGTTTACCGAGATGCTGGCCAACTTGGAGGTGGTGTTCCAGAGACTACAGCTTCACGGGCTTAAGTTGAAACCCTCCAAGTGTGTCATTGGCGCCCCAAAAGTCACCTACCTGGGACACGTCGTGTCCGGCGCTGGTATCGAGACGGAACCGGAGAAAGTCCAGGCTGTGAGAGACTGGCCCACCCCAGTCTCCCAGACCGAGGTACGGGGTTTCCTCGGATTGTGTAGCTATTATCGGAGGTTCGTCAAAGACTTTGCGACCGTGGCAGAGCCCCTGCATCAACTTACCCAGAAGGAGAAGAGCTTCGTGTGAACCGACGATTGTTAGATCGCATTTGAGACCCTGAAGGGGAAGGTGATAGCGGCGCCCATCCTGGCCATGCCTGACATGTCTAAACCGTTTATCCTGGACACGGATGCCAGCGGTTGGGGCATCGGAACCGTTTTGTCCCAGGAGGTCGACGGACAGGAGAGGGTGGTGGCCTATGGCAGCAGGGTACTCACCAAGGCTGAGAAGGCATACTGCGTGACCAGGCGCGAACTTCTGGCGGTGGTGCACTACGTTAAGTCGTTGCAGCACTACCTCTACGGGAAGAAGTTCCTACTGCGCACCGACCACGGGTCCTTGAGGTGGCTCATGAGATTCAAAGAGCCGGAGGGCCAACTCGCAAGGTGGATCCAAGCTCTGTCGACCTATCAATCTGACATCGTCCACCGACCAGGCCGTAAGCATCAGAATGCTGACGCGATGAGCAGGCGTCCGTGCAAGCAGTGTGGTTGTTCCTCCGAGGCCGAAGACGGCGAGACTGCGGCGGCCCGAGCTGTGACCATATCCCCACCCAACGAGGACTTTGCAGCGGCCCAGGCTGCAGACCCCGAGCTACTTCCGGTGATTGAATGGGTGAAGGCTGGAATCAGACCTCGATGGGACCTAGTCTGTCAACACAGCGGGGTAACGAAAGCGCTGTGGGGAGCCTACGACGCCTTGGCCCTGGAAAGAGATCTCCTGGTGCGACGCTGGTATGCCGTGCGAGGCCGGGAGAAGGCTAAGTTACTGGTGGTCCCGAGGGCCCTTCAAAAGAGGATACTTAAGGAATGTCATGATAGCCCGACTGGAGGACACCTAGGGGTGTTCAAGACGTTGAAGAAGGTGCGACAAGCGTACGCCTGGGTTGGCCTGCAGCGTGACGTTCGACAGTGGTGCCGGAGCTGCGACACGTGCAGTCGGAGGAAGCAGGCCGGGAAGAAACCCCGAGGACAGCACCGCGGGATGATGACGGGATGCCCCGGAGAACGTATCGCCGTGGACTTGATGGGTCCTCTCTCCCTGACGACGAGAGAAAATTTGCATATTGTGGTCATCTGTGACTATTTCACGAAGTGGGTGGAGGCTGCTGCGCTTCCGGACCAAGAAGCGGAGACGGTGGCCCAGGCTGTGATTGACTTGTACGTCAGCCGGTTCGGTATCCCCTCCCTGATACACTCGGACCAGGACCGGAACTTTGAGAGCAAAGTGTTCGAGGGGATGTGCCGGATCCTCGGCATGAAGAAGACGCGGACGACGGCGTATCATCCGCAGTCTAACGGCCAAGTTGAGAGGTTCAACAGGACTCTGGGTCAGACGCTTCATGCTAGTGCCGCCCGCCAGCCCGACGATTGGGATGTGTATATTCCACTAACACTGATGGCGTACCGTGCGGCCGCACACGAGACAACGGGGTATACGCCGAATATGATGACGTTTGGCCGATTGGGATGTCATTCCCATTTATGGACTATGAACTGTAATTTCGCTGTGAAGGCGATTTTCCGGCTTTCCGGTTGGTGGAGAGTGGCACCGGCTATATAAACTCGTGCACCTTTACATGTGTGGTTGAGACCAGAAAGACAGAGCTGGAGAGAGCACGCACAGGTACAGCCTGAATTGTTGATTTTTGGCGTAATTTGCGATCGGTCGCAAATGTAATTGTTTTGGCCTTGGGAGTCTAATGATTGTAAATCCTGTAGCATGGTACAACCTGTGAAAGACACGGAAGACCAATGCGAATTTGTTGGTTTGCCTTTTCAGTATGGCAACGTGTTTGCGCGGTGTACCATAGTTTAGGGAACACGTCCGACTGGCGTGTTTTATGCAGTCTGTGTTTATGATATAACACTGTAACGGGACATGCATTACCAAGTAGCACATTCTGGTAATTTGCATGGTCTGACCTCAGTGTAGAATAAGGATATATGTCAGTACCAGTAGGTTGACAATTCCGACACGGTATTACTGAGCTATCCCGCAGCACTGGGACTTAAGCCGTATTATTTATGTGTCGATATTGTCGGTCGTGAAGCGGTATATGACGATAAGCAGGGACTCCCTCCACCCTCAGATTATACGCCACTGTACGGTAAATACAGAGATAAATAAGTCAAGCTTCCCCCCTGCCATATCCGACGACGTATCGTGCAGCCTGCTAATTCAGCGCAGACGGCCGTATAACGCTGTACGGGGTGAAAGCGAATACAGAATTACGGCCGGGGCGGTGCAGTCACGGCACAGAGCGGGCGAGCTGCTTTCATCGAGAAACGTCGGTAAATCGTGCACGTCAGGGAGCCGAGCGGCCAGATCACAGATTGCACAGTCAATAATGAAAGATACACAGAGCACATACAATACAGTAAAAGTCAAGACATACAGATCACAGACCACACAGCAAAGGCAAGATACGGTGCAGGCGGGCTTCGTTTTACCCATGTAAAAGTGGTAACAAGACTTACAGACTGTACAGTCAAGCCAAGGCACAGATTACAGCCAGTAAAGAACAGACAGGGTCAAAGACAAGATACAAGTTACAGACAGTAAAGAAAAGACAAGGCACAGCCCAGACAGACTTCTCCTCCCGAGAAACGTCGATTAAACGTGAAATCTACAGACCTGCGACGGAGTCGCCAAAGGTCGCAGAAGATCGCAAAAGGTCGCAGAGGCTTGCGACCGGGTCGCAGAGGGTCGCCGAGGGTCGGCATCGACAGTCTACATACAGAAATGGTGCTATAACGGTACCAGATGAAATAATAGCACGCTATATACTCAAGTAGTTGTCCTGACGGCCACGGAGAGCGAGCTGTACGTGGTTCTTACCTAAGGGGTCATCGTGAGGTTGTGCAGTCACAGGCCGTGCCTATAGACGGGTCGCAGCAGCCGGAAGGGTTGAGACGCCGTGCTATACTTACCTGTGCGGGAAGCAGACTGGTGAGCTGACAAGTTAGGGTCAGGCTCCGACGACTTGATGGTGAAGAAGACGACGGGCTGCCACATTCGTGGGGAGGCTCCAACGACTGGGGGTATATATTGAGAGAGCGTTACAGCCATAACGTTCCAACGACTGGGTGTCATCTCTGGAGAGAGCGTTACAGGCGTAACGTTCCTACGACTTGGGGTGAAGAAGACGACGGGCTGCCACATCCGTGGGGAGGCTCCAACGACTGGGTGCCATACCTTGAGAGAGCGTTACATCCATAACGTTCCAACGACGGAAGAGAAGGGCCAGCAGCCAGGCCGCCCTTGTACCCAGCAGAGAAGGGCCAGCAACCAGGCCGCCCTTATCGCGTGCCCATACCAATTTAAAGCACTACATATAACTATAAAACTATATGCATACACCCCCTTATGTTATTTGACATATAACATCAAGCTTGAGTGCACACACTCTTCTATTGCCCACATATACATCAGGGGTACGTATCCGTTAACCTGGTGTGCACATACCGGGTGTGTGTGTTCCTTAACTTTATGTGCACACACCCTCTCACATCACGTGTATATATACATCAAGTTTATGTGCATACACACTCCTAGTGTCTGTACATATATGTAAATATCATAACATTACATCTCCTTAGAGATTCTGTCTAAGCCACGCGGTTCTACGCTATTATTTGTAACCGCGTATACTATTTGTGCAGAATATACCATAATAGACCTTTACATTAGCGTCAGTCATCCTTGTAGGGTTGTGATCATCTCTTCGATCTCCGGATCTTTACTAGTGAAGGGGCTAACTACGGTGACGGCCAGAATGCCAGTGGGCAATCCCGGTTATTGATTCGTTTTCTCGTAAACACCACGACTGGTCCTGCTCGTACACGTTACACCGGCATAAGCGGTATTAGATACAAATCTTCAGTAGGACAGACGCTTTTCAGTAGGACAGACGCTTTAATTTGGTTAATATTTTGAAATTATCTCTTTTGCATTCCAGCAGAAAGAAAAAAAACGAGAAACCTTTTTTTATGAAACCTTCACTGGGGGTGAGGCAACAATGATTTTTTTATTAAGATTAGCCTCAGGACTAATTACCACAAAGTCAACACATTATGTCGATATACACATGTATCTTCATACACAAGCCGATTTCTCCGATTACAATTCGAAGTGGTCTTGATAGATTGGACCACCTAAATCATTCAAAATCCGAGGATTTCATCTACAAACCAGAGACGCGTCAATCAGAACCTACTCAACGACTGTGTGTTGGATGACGTATTCGTGTCTATTTACAACTAAACCGGTGGACTGATATATCAAAGATAATTCCAAGTGTGAGCGGTGAAGTCAGCTTGTATATGAAGATGAAAGACCTGTATACTTACCGCTTCGAACTCGAGCTGCTCGCACGTCGTACCATTCGACTCACAGACCTTCTTGTTAGCCACCAAAGTCTCCGGAAAACAACCTTCTGGAGTTTCAATTTCTCTTTCTTCTGGTGGAATACATGGAGTGGAATAAATAAATGTTAAAACCCAAATAAACGGCGTTGCTCAACTGAACGTGAGAACGGTACAATATCATTTAGATGAACCTGGAAATTCATTTGGGTAACAGCATATTTGGCAGTTATTTGGATTTCACCATCATGTCCAAACCAGCCTGTATCACTGAAATCTGATGAGCGCTATACCAGTTTGAAACGAAATCTAGCTAAGTTACGTTTATAATTTGTACTTTGTAATTTGTAACATGAGCAGTGTGACTAACGTCACAGGACCTACGAAGTAGAGTAGGCATTAGGACTCGAACGCGAACTGAACTCTTGGAAATCCCCACCCCCAGTTGAAATCCTGCCTATATTAAGATAGGCACCACCCAAGTCAAAATCGCCAGTGATTTTCATCAAAAATCACCAGAAATTTTCATCAAAAGTAGGTCAGCTCAGAACTTGTTAGTAACAGTCTCCTAATGCGCCTTCATTCCAAAAATAGATAACGATCGCCGATTTAATTTTACAATTTTTTAACTAAAGGAAACAGATTGAATAATAAAAAGTTCAGTAGATTTCAAGCTTTACGTGTGAAAATACATTTACATCTCTTTAATGGTTTTCAGTGCCCTTGTTCAGGATCAAAACAACTTTTTGAATCGCATTATTTTCCCAACAATACAACAAATTTTTATGTATAGTACTATAGTAGAAAGGTAGCATTTATGTAGTTTACGGTAATTCAACTGAAGACTGTACTCAACATGGAATAATTAAATTCACATTACCCATTTCTACAGTATCAGTACTATGTTACTATCTGTAGCAGTTGAAACCCAGTAAAACTTAAAAAATTAAAACCAGTAAAGAAATTTGTCTGTTGAATAACAGAAAACATGGTATGGAGATTTGAATGAGTAAACTGCTAAACAACTTACATGATACCGACAAAATGTCCCAACTCAAGCTGATAAATTCCTTCGGTGGCTTGCAGGATGGCTTTGTTTCACCCTCAGTAAACTTTTATTATTGTTGCTCACAGGCTAATCTGAAGAATGATATCACATCTTTCTTTGCTCTGCTGGGTTATTGCACCAGGCTGATTTAATTGGTTGGTAGGATATTTCACCATCAGTGAGTAATCTGACCTGAATTTGAAGCCTGCTGTGGTCAGTGATGAAATGTTTGGATGTGAAATAGGATACACGTTAAAGGCCACAGTTTACATGTATCTATAACAATATACTGAATTGTGTGTATTAAGGCTGGCATAGCGATGTAGACAAATGATGGAAAATTAGCATTTCCTATTTCATAAAAACAATTACGGATGGCATATCCCACCACTGTGTATACAGTGAAACATACAGCCAAGGGTTCCCAATGGGCATGACAGTGCACTCGCTGAACTATCAATAAATAATTAAAAAAATTATTATAAATCAAATTTTCATCAGAATTCGGTCAGCTCAGAACTTGCTGGTAACAATGCCCTAATGCCCGTTCATGCCAAAAATCAAGGTTCTAATGTCAATGGTTCTCCTTATTTTGCCGACGAAAGGATTCGGATGGGCTGACTCACTCATTACCGGACAATTTGCGATCTGTAGCCTACTTCGTAGGAAAATGAAACCGAATGTTGCGAATATATTCTTAGAATTATTCAGTATCAGTGGAAATTTCACAACACCCCATGAGATTTTCTTTGAATTTTAACTGTTTGCCTGGAATTATGCAAAAGGGTCCAGTAATACATCTACGTATTGATATGTCCAAAAATGTACGATATATTACGCATACCCCTTCACATGTGAGCCTAAGGACAAAACATGTTGTCGTTCACATAACGATAAACCACCAGCATTATGAGGTGAGGAATAAAAGCATAACACGATACAATAGGGTTTTTTCATAGACTGGAATAGTATATAAAACTTAGATCTCCGCCCATTATTGTGGAGGTTTCGTGGAGACGTCACTTCCGGTTGAGGTCAGTTTCGGTGCGAAGTCGCTTCTGTGACATCGCGCATACGCAGTATCAACCTTCCCACAGCACATTTCACAGGCTCACTCCACTTATCCCTGTCCTCATGACCTAGCAGAAGATGACCTTTGCGACGTGGCTGTGACGTATAGGAAAAAATCCATGCACACGCGGTTTAGTTTGAATCCGAATGAATAACTTCTCCAGTATTGCACATGAGCGAGCTACATTTCATATCCTTTGCCCCTATAACTGGGAAAATAATCACTAGAACATTCTGTACAACGCTAGTTCAACAGAGATATAATGTAGAAATGAAAAGTAATCAGAACGCCCGACAAACATCGCTTTTACCATATGTGATGTCACTTCCGGCGATGTGATGCTCGGGTGGGAATCAAGTCTGACTAGGGGCTGGGGTATTGCTGCATGTATGCCCCAGTGAGATGGTTGATGTCGTGTGCACTTCCGGGGGGTGCATTCAGTTATTATTGGTGCTTGGAAAGCTCGGACATCTCCTCAATGTGCAATTTCCGGGCGCGGTTCGTAGAACGCTATAAAAGATCCACGCTCGGACCACCCATTCACTTGTGAGTATCAGGATCGTTGGGCCAGCTTCTGGATGACAGCACATCTCGAGTGTGCGTTCTCCGTCTGGCCCTCGAAGTCTTCCTTCACGCGCGTCGCGCACCTAGAAAACATTGGGGTTGTGTGCGATAGTGACCCGTCACAACCACAACCGACAGTCTCGGAATGGTTGGAAAAGACTCAAACGAGTGTTGAGTGGCGAACTGGATGACAACCTCGTCTATCTATGTCTCGATGTTTACGTCCGCCATGGTCCGTTCTTTGCTCATATGGTGGATTTGTTGAATGATATGATGTGTCAACACAGGTCACAGGTGGCCCCCAAACGATGAAAGGCTTTTGCCCAAGATTTGACAGACATGAATGTGCCACGAGAACTGGTCGGAAATTGGGATTGGATACAGCAGCAGACGCCCGTGACTCCTTCTCAAACACCCCGCCTATCGAGGTCTGTTTCACATGCCCGCCTATCCTCGATTTCCAAGGCTTGGGACACGGGTCTGACACGTGTGTCGTCATGTTTTAACTCACAATACCTAGTAATAGCTCAGCCGAGCTGTTCTCGGACAACCCATTACGTCGTCTCACTACCGCACCTCTTACATCTCCCTCTACGATGGAAAAGTGACCTAATAGATATCCAGTACCCGTTAACATAGTACAATGTGCAACAAAAGGACACAGTATGGTATAGTCGACAGAGGTCAGTAACACACAGCATCCGCATTCATGACGGCCTTGGACAGTCTGATGGCGAATCGGACGAGAGTCAGTAACCAAGCCAACAAGACGAAACTCTTGTCATTCATCACTGAGTTGGGCATGGTTCTTTGATGGGCGACGGCTGAATATTGAATGACGGACTGGACGCTTGTATGACATACAATGAACATAATAAAAAGTTCCAGTTGAGCCTGGGGACGAGTGTGAGCCGACGGAGGTGATCGGACGTGATAATTACACATAATCCCCCAGTCTGTCGGGTGAAAGGCCGATACGGAGATTAAGTCACGTAAAGCTTTTATCACGTACTCTATCTACCAGTCCGGCAGCCGGAACTAAGCACCATCAAAATCGATATAAGACGACACCAGACGACAATTGCATTCAGACGAGGACAGTGGTGCTGACACTTCATTTTCGACAGGCCCAACTGTCTTAATTATCGGTGCATGGCACACTTTCCTTCCGCTTGTGACGCGTGGGGCTGAATCGGTCGAGAAACAACCCCTCCAAACTTGGATAAAAACACCCAACCTAATATTCCAACGAACGTCGGTAAACTGAAGTGTTTCCCTTCCGGCTCGAATCTGGTCAACAACCAGAACATTTATTCCTTGGAGATCTCTGTCCAAGTGATTGAACAAAGCGAGGTCAACAGCATCATTTAGGTGGAAAAGAACAGAAACGTTCAGCAACTATTCGACTAAACATGAACACAGACCGGGTCCCAACCGTCCTCTAGAACGATCCGCGGACTCCCTTTTCCTTTCCCGATGCGTCTTTTTCGCTAGATAGTTTGTACCCCGCCACATACGTCATTGATCGTCCTGGTCATATATTGAGTTTCCGTTTACTTTACAGAAGACCACGGCGAATAATTTGATCAGTACGGACTGCTATCCATCCATCCACATTTGAGCGCCATCATGGACGAATACACAGAGACCTGGTGTCGGAACAGCCAAGCATTAAGAGCCCCCAGTAGTAGCGTATGTGGACAGTACTGCCTGTTGTATCTACTCCACCCTTGCCGTGGTCTGACCCTACACATTACCGGTCAGATTTCTGAGAGGTATCCCCAGGCCGAGCACTGAGATATCCTGGTGTATATGACTGGATCGAAGACCATTCAATATTCAACCCTCCGTTCTTGCTTAAGTCGTTGTTCTCACGTTCTTTTCGCGTTGCTGCTCACTGAATAAAAGAGTGATCTCACGTAACACCGTGTGTGTACATCATTGAATCAGCAATGGACCCACGCCCTCAAGTTCAGGTCATTTACTTTTCTGGACAGCTTGCACCGACACGAGTCTGGGGATGACGGTCATGTGAACCATTATACAGGTACGGTCTGCAAAGAGTCGTTTCAACACCTTGACAATTGACGCGGCTATGAACGTGCACGCTATGGACCACCCACGCATCGATGTAGGGATTTTATGGATTATTATATAAATCGCGAGCCTAATGAGACTCCACTGATCGTCTATGTATGACACACGCAGACCGGTTCGAGGGAAGAGATCAAAGCAGAGGGACCATCCACCCAACGGGTCGAGAAGTCCCTAACCACCGTATCGTCCGAGATGCATCCGCCTCCCATCCAGTGCATTAACGAACACACTAGCGATGATGCATATTGGTGCATATAAGTTGAAAGAGGGGTTGTCTCCCATATCCTGATTTCATCTGCGTTTTCGCTCGCTTTCATATGTTCAAACATCCAATTCAGAGATATTTGATGCCCTATGTAACACTATTTCTTAAAACAGACAGTTTTGACGAAGAATTGTGTCCCGTTAATGTGGTCACCACAATATGTATGAGGTATTTGTTTTATACGGAATTTGATATGTTGAAAACCATTATCTTACATTTGAAAGATACTTTTCGTAAAAATTAGATTGTGTTTACTGGTACATAACAAGCGTTCTGAGAGCCCCGACATCTCGCCTCGCGGGGTCTCCCACTGAAGCTGCAGCAGTAGTGAAAACATATATGTGAAGCAAAATTTCCATGTACAGGGATACATGCAATTTTTTGCCTAGCAACAACATTATCATTGAAAAAGTACTAAACCGCGATAATTTGGACAAAAATTCATATTTCATGTCATATTTCTTAAATTGCTCATGCACATCCTAGAATCACATTAAACTTGCGTAGCAAGTGTCAAACTCATCCGTGAATGCGACGTTAAACCCTAATTCTCTCTCTCTCTCAAACTCATCCAATGAAAGCTGACAGCTGCATTCATGTACAGGTGTACATGTATGTACATTACCATTAGCAAAATACTAAGATGAAACCATTGAACGCCTTCAATAAACGCAGACAAAACTACGCAAAAACCACAACATTGTGTTAAAACCTGCAGATAACGGCTCAGCTACAGTTATAATGTTAAGGGAAAACTATGTCGAAGAAGCCCAAAGATTACTTGGCAACCCTACACATTACAAAAAACTGGATGGAGAAATATGGCCCCAAGATCATCCAAGGCTGCTCAACATTGTGGCAGATCTAAATAGGCAAATCAGTTCGAACAAACACTGTGAATACTTAGCACCCAAAAGAGATGCAAGATCGAGACAGTTTTATATCCTACCAAAAATTCATAAACCTATAGATAAGTGGATAGATAAACTTACACCCTCTGGGCGCCCTATTCTTTCAGACTGTGGATCAAATTCTTGCCACATTTCGGAATATATTGACTACTACTTGAAACCTATCGCTAACCGATATAGTAGTTATTTGACAAACACTGAAGATTCCCTGTCAAAACTGTCCAAACATCCAAGCTCCTCCCAACACCTTACTTGTCACCATGGATATTGAATCTATGTACACTTATATTGACACTGATAATGGTATTAAAGCTGTTAAAGATGCTTTTCAAAGATTTCCCGATCCCAATCGAACTTTTGGAATTTTTAGAAATTAGTCTAAAAGGTAATAACTTCGAATTCAATGGAGAGTTCTATCAACAAATTAGTGGTTGTGCAAGGGATAAACGGTTCAGTCCAAATTTGCCACTATCTATGTAGCTCATTGGGAAGAGCAGGATTTAAGAAAATTAGAAAAGCAGCCTCTCTTATGCCTCCGATATTTAGATGACATTTTTTGTACTTTATAACCATTCCAAGGAAGATTTCGGAGTATTTTTCGAAACTCTAAATAACCATGACCCAAATATCAAACTCGAAGTATTTATTCATGACTCTTCTGTGGACTTTTTGGACCTAACAGTTTTTAAGGGACCTGGTTTCCAGAACACTGGATATTTAGATTATAAGGTATTTTTTAAACCAACTGATACCCACGAACTCCTACATGCCAAATCTTTCAACCCGACCCATATATTTAAGGGCATAGTCAAATCTCAAATCATTCGATTCCATAGAAATTCGAGCGATATACGGCATTTTCACCACTCATGTGCGATCCTGTTTCGGGCATGGAAACCTAGAGGCTATTCCGCCGGTTGTTACGCCATATTAAATCTGAAACACTTCGCCAAATCACAAACTGCCAGATAAATGACGTTCGTGAGTCAGAACCTGTAAGTGTAAAACATAAACGCCCTAATCATGGCAATGGTAAGACCTTTAAATGTCTAAAACTTCAGTGCAAACTGGACGAAGTAATTGCTACACAATCCACTTTCAAAAGCGAACAGACCGAAAATGAATACAAGCATAAGGATCAACTAAATTGTGGGCGAAACTAAGAATAAACTTCGATATCGTGCCAACAGACATATATCAGACATCAGGTTGGACAATGAAGGCCCGGTCAATGAGCATTTTAATCTACCGGAACATTCATTTCAGCACCATTTTCAAATTATGCCAATAGAGAGAATTCCTAGCTTTCCAGCACAGGAAGAAACTGACAATCACCGCGCACTTCGTGAATCCTTTTGGATCAAAACACTAACTAACTAGTTGCTAACAAAGAGTTTATTCCCTTCGTTCTCCAATATAGCCGTAGGAATTTTGAAGCGGCACGTATACTGAAGGAGAAATACGAAACACTCCAAACACAACTCCGCTTGCCATTTAATCTGAGACCTATGATAGCGTACTCAAAAAACCGGAGCTTACGCGATTTATTGGTCAGGGTTAAACTTCATCCCATATCGTGATCATTATCACGTGAAATTCTACATGACATAAGCTAATATATAGCGGCCCTATTTGAACTCTATACGAAACTTGTCTCTAGGAACATTTTTAAGATAAGAGATTTATAAATCCCTGTGCCCGTGCCTTCCAAAATTTACCATTAGCAAAATACTAAGACGACACCATTCAAAATTTGAACAACAATTGACATTCATTTCATGAATGCCACAGGCACATCCTGTAGTCATATGAAATATGTGTACCAAGTTTATGATCCTCCAATGAATCCTGACAAATTCAGACAACTCTTCAGTACACTTTTGTCTATCCCAAAGCCTCATAATTCGAACATCTCAGAAATAGCACAGGTGCATCCTCCAATCATAAGAAACATGTTTATCAAGTTCATAATGCCATAATTTGGACAAAAATTAATATTTCATCTCAAAATAGTCTATATTTTTTATTTGCTAACCCCAAAACATTATCATGTCCTGGCCGGGGACACCAACACCGACAACATCCTCTCCCCACAATATCTCCGCTTTACTTCGTAGGGCCAGATAAAAATAGAAAAAAAGGTTTATAATCACCCGTTCATGTAAACATCAACAGTTAATATTCCAAGACCCTAATATGACACAATTTTCAGCTGCGGGAACATGATTTTTTCTATAATATTGACAAAGAGAAAATTCATCTGAGGGGTAATAGATCTATTACGCTAATGGTGTTTCATCCCCCTCTCAATCACGTGACGATTAGTGCATTCATTCAGGTACATGGCAGGCTATCAATTATCCTGAAATTTAGCTGCATCGTTTATGTAACACTATATGTGTAACCCGATACGCCAAATTAAAGGTTGCTCTGTCAGGTCCAGGGACTTCGCATTGGCAATTCAATTGATGTCGTTTTACGCGAGTGAGGTGACAAGGCAATTGAAATGTATTACGATCCCTAACTGCCATTTGATTGTCGTGGGATAGAAGTGGGTCTAAACGTCATCAGATCTCACGTCTAATATTTTCTAACATAACTGTACCCTTCAAGTTAGACATGTAAATCCCGTTGCAAGGCGCGTGAATCCAGAAACAGACTTCCGCGTGTGAGACACAGAGCCATTGTGTAAGTCAGTTACCGCCTTCGAGGTCGGCGTCCAAGCCAAATGAACACTCAGCCCGTGCATTGATCACCTCGGTCGCTTCGTGACCTCAGTGCACAACTCGCACGGGCTCGAGTGTTCATTCGGTTTGAACGCCTTCCTCTCAGACACAGGCCCGCAAAACAAGAGTTTTGGCGGGTGTGGGCGGTGGTATTAGGGTGAAGTGTCGAAATATGGGATCTCTATATATAACCCCATGCTTGTGGATTTATATAAAGCATGGGGTTATATAGAGAGACCCCATATTTCGACACTTCACACTAGAATTGAGGACGGACACTTGTCCCCAATGTGGAGAAAAGTGTCCTAGCTGGGTTAAAAGATAGGGGCCGGACACTCTTAGCCACCGGACATTCTCAGTCTCCACACCGGCTTTTGCACATGTGCCCTTTTACTCAAGGGTGGATATTTTTTTTTAGAGCGTGACCTCGACGAGCGTCAACCACGACCCTTGTGGACCCCGTATGGCCCGACCCACTTGAACAGGTGTAAAAAACGTTTTCCAAAATTTTTGGTTTTCGCGGAATCATAGTTTCTTCCGCCACTCTGCCAGTCACGTGATCGGAAGTGAGCTCGAGGTCAAATGTCGTACTCAATGTCATATTTTCAAGGTCATATTTTCACCCTCCCCATTTCCCCAACTACAATTCTCCAATCACAAATGTTAAGCTGTAGATTTATTGTCTTAATAATATTGATTGGCCATGGCCGTTCCCCATTCTCTATTCGTTGTGTTCCCAGCATCTGGTATACCCTCAATCATATCCATCAATCAGTCACTCCCAATCACTTGAATATTGCAAAATTCCACTTGAGCATAATTTGAAGGTGAGCGGTAAACAAAAACAGCGTCTATCCTCGGCATTTAGCCAGTGTTTTAGGCTAAACGACGATGTTTCTGAGTTCGTAACATTTTCAGGATTACACTTTAACTAATAAAATCAACTGCATTGTTTTCCGGCAATGGGTTATTTCTCTTGCGAATTACCGTCACACTTAGCACGATCTCAATGATATGGTGTTCTATTTGGGCCAAGCTCGCGGCACGTGGCGACTTTTAGAAACTCGCCACTCGCCGTGGACCTCTCCAGCGCGTGGCGCCTGGCGACCTTCTCCTATCTCTCAACCTGCAAAACCTCGCCGCGCGCCATTCGCCGGACGAACCACTGCGCGCTGGAAGTCTCAGGACTTTTTCTCAAGTGCGCATGCCCGGGGAGAATCAATTATCGTAATATTTTGTTATTTCACTATCAGTCGCCATTTTGTGATTTTGCTGGTGCAGCCTTAAAATATGAGAATCATACTCGAAACATGCTGCAAAATACAAACATTTGCCTCCCAGCAAAATCACAAAGTGGCGACTGACAGTGAAATAACAAAATATTTTTACATGTTAAGAGATATGAGAAAGCCGCCAGTCGCCGCGCGCCGGAGTGTCCACGGCGCGTGCCGAGTGGCGAGTTTCTAAAAATCGACACTCGCCGCGAGCTTGGCATAAATAGAACACCATAGTTTTGAGATGAGTATAGATGTACATTCACTTCCGTTCATCTAAGCACGCCAGGCAGTGGTGCAATATCGGCGTCCAGTGGACGTCGTGGCGAGCAACAAAATCTTCAGTATTACTTTTATTTCGCATTCCATAATCATAATTTTTTGTAATAACGTTTGGAATACGAATGCTGATGATTATAGTCACTCAAAAAATAAGGTAAGGTCTCAGCACAGTTAAAAGTGACTAAAGCAGCATTAAACGGGCGTTTGCCATCTAAAATAATACACTTAAGATAAAAGGATATTTCGATGTAATATCACGGCAGATATTGTGACCTCGAACACATTACATTTTATAATTACATATTTAAAAGAATCCTTGTTAGCTCATCTGGGCCAAAGGCCCGATGGGCTTATGTCATGGCCTGACTGTCCGTCGTCCGTCGTGCGTCGTGCGTCGTCCGTCGTGCGTAAACATCTTCTTCTCTGAAACCGCTTGATCGATTAGGCTGAAACTTGGCATGCATGTTCCCCCCAATGAGTACACCAGAATTTGTTCATGCGGTGTCGATACGATATCAAATATGGCTTCCATGGCGGCCATCTTGAATTTGCCAGTGAAATGTTGTCATCATTATTTGTCGGTAACTACTTCATGGATCTTTCTCAAATTGGGTACACTGGTTCCCCTTTGGGTCTAGTTGAACAACATGTGTACTTTAGTCCAATTTGAATATCCAATATGGCCACCAGGCGGCCATCTTGGATTTCTCCATGAAACTTTGTTATCGCGATTTCACAGGAACTACTTCATGGATCTTTCTCAAATGTGGTACACAGGTTCCCCTTTGGGTCTAGTTGTACAAGATGCCTTTTTGTGGTCTGATTCAGAAATCCAATATGGCCACCAGGCGGCCATCTTGGATTTCCCCAGGAAACATTGTTATCGTGATTTCTCAGGAAGTACTGCGTTGATCTTTCTCAAATTTGGTACACAGGTTTCCCTTGGGGTTTAGTTGTACAACATGTGTACTTTAGTTCAATTTGAATATCCAATATGGCCACCACGCGGCCATCTTGGATTTCCCCATGAAATTTTGTTTTATCACGATTTCTCAGGAACTACTTCATGGATCTTTCTCAAATTTGGTACACAGGTTCCCCTTGGGGTCTAGTTGTGCAAGATACCTTTTGTGATTTGATTCGAAAATCCAATATAGCCACCAGGTGGCCATCTTGGATTTCCCCATGAAACTTTGTTATCGCGATTTCTCAGGAACTACTGCGTTGATCTTTCTCAAATTTGGTACACATGTTCCCCTTGGGGTCTAGTTGTGCAAGATACCTTTTCTGCTTCGATTCGAAAATCCAATATGGCCACCAGGCGGCCATCTTGCATTTCCCCAATGAAACATTGTTATCGTCATTTCTCAGGAAGTACTGCTTGGATCTTTTTCAAATTTGGTACACAGGTTCCCCTTGGGGTCTAGTTGTGCAAGATACCTTTTGTGATTTGATTCGAAAATCCAATATGGCCACCAGGTGGCCATCTTGGATTTTCCCATGAAACTTTGTTATCGCGATTTCTCAGGAACTACTGCGTTGATCTTTCTCAAATTTGATACACAGGTCTAGTCTAGTTGGGATCTAGTTGTGCAAGATACCTTTTCTGGTCCAATTCGAAAATCCAATATGGCCACCAGGCGGCCATCTTGAATTTCCCCATGAAATTTTGTTATCGTGAATTTTCAGATAATTACTGCATGGATCTTTGGCACAGGTTCCCCTTGTGTTCCAGTTGTGCAACATACCTTTTTTGGTCCATTTCGAAAATCCAATATGGCCGCATCTTGAATTTCTCATGAAACTTCGTTAACATGAAATCTTTGGAAATTACTGCATGGATCATTTAGTGTTCAGGGGGGACAACGCAAGTTAGAAAATCATCTATTGCAGTTCTTTAGTAAAAATTTCTCACAGCTACTCTCTCCAGTTACAGCCAGATGAGCTACAGTGCCGTGGCACTATCTTTAAACTTTATTGGAAAAGCCAAAAACAGACTAAAGCCAAATTTTAAACGTCAGTCGACGCTTTTTAACATCACTCTTGACTCTGAGTTAACAATATAACATTTGGGTTATTTCTTTCCGTTCGAAACACGGAGAATTACAAAAAATTGTTTGGTCTTTTTTTTATACTCCTAATCAAATCAAGGATGTTTGCCTGTAAATATCGAAACGAGAGAGCGACAATGCAGATTTTAACTGATACTCCATCAGTATTATAAAGGAGTTCCCTCCAGATATTCATCTGAATACTGAATCTGAATCCGTGTAATAAAGATGGCCATGGCTTACCTTTATACCATAACGTACAGTTTGCTCGAACATAAGATCGTGACAGTCCCAACAACAACAGCAACTTGAAAAGTATATACAGCATCTTTGACTCGGGACGTCAATGTCGTACGACAATCAGCCAATACTGTTCTTGTTATACTCGGGCAAATTGGAAATTGAAGCCACATTTAAAGATATTGTTGACACAGGGAGCACAGAGTCATAAAGTGATATTGACTTCCTATATTTATTACACACATTATGTTCGGATGTGTTCATCTGGAAATGCATTGCATGTAGGCCTATCGCGAAATAAGAATCTTGATTTAATCAATAGTCTCAGACAGAAATGTGGAAAATTATTTTATGCGGTAAATACAATGTAAATATTAACTCCATGGCGGATATTGTTAACAAATATTACCATGCAAATATTTAGAGTGAATTGCTATGGAGACACAGCACCACTGTCATGTCACTTACATCAAAGGAATTACACCTGAATCAAGGAACCTAAAAATACGAAGCAATGAACCATGAACTAATTGTAAGTTTGATCTAATGTATTTTTGTATTTACAAAATTTTGCAAGTGCTACATTGGGTACCCTCCCTATGCAGGTATATTACTCTCTATTAGCTGTATACTAGATACAACTCGCTCTCTATATGTGGCAACGCCGCAACGTTTAGGTTTCGTTTTGAGCCAAATCTAGGATATAGATATATATATATGTATATACCCTGGTTTTAGCGAGGATGGATATACATGTATGGTAGACGATTGGATTTTCATAAAATCTTCGTTGCATGATGAAAGAATGTTGGTCAAAGGGATTAAGATGCCTTGTTTATCACAAAGGAGCCGCCTTAACTGAGTCATCATTCGTTCATTCTCAGAGTCTGTGGCTGTTTATTCTGAGCGGATGTCAGCCGATAAATTCCACAATGCGGAGATTGAATCTAGATCCAACCAGAATTTTGAATCGAATATGCCGGCCGATATCGATATACTGCATGGCTATATCTATGGGAGGCAACCGGTATAGTTCGACAATCTTTCATTAGGAAAGATTCAATCTGGCCTACGTCAACTTTGATCCACTTATCAGCATCGCAAGCATGTGGTGATTGTTCATTGATATAGTTCTATAATAAATTTCTGGATTAATAATTTAATATAGCCATATACTCTCGATCTTCTCCTGCGGAATTCGCAAATTTTCTAGGCCAACTGACATATTTCACACATTTTGCTATTTCCTATATGGCGACGTGTTTCGGTATCTTCTCAATACACCATAAAGCATCCGGGTCTTTTTGTACCTTTTACAGTTCCTTTTGATGGAAGGTTCATCCGATAGACTCGTCCATGAAATCTACCAGTTGGTATCTACAGTATCTATTCCAGTCCTTCGAAACCTATGCTGAACAATTTCTCCGTCCGCTT
This sequence comes from Hanleya hanleyi, assembly GCA_036873755.1. Taxonomy (NCBI): domain Eukaryota; kingdom Metazoa; phylum Mollusca; class Polyplacophora; order Lepidopleurida; family Hanleyidae; genus Hanleya; species Hanleya hanleyi. Next base: position 14,623 of record JAVTVY010006185.1, on the reverse strand, counting down.
TGCATGATAGTCCATTTGAAATACATATATGGCATGCGAAATCCTCAGAGTAACGCGCAATCGAAACTTATAGGAGCGTCTTGTACATTTGTCTGTTGACGTTTCTTCATAGTTTCTACGTACATGTGTAACTCCTTCCACACAAGCGTATCATTCTCTTTGATTTGATTCAACTATCTGTGAGGTCGATGATTGTAGTGATGTACGATATCTGACAAGACATCTTCATAACAATATGTTTGCTTATGAATAAAGTACATTTGGTAACTGTACAGTACAATCTTAATAGTACTGCTAACTCTTTCCGCGTAATTTGACTTCTTCTCGTTCCGGGTGACCTAATATTTAACAAAATTCTTTTTTGAATATGCTGTATCCAATCTGTATATACACTTCCTTCATTGCATCGAAGGTGAGTGATGTTGTCTTCCTTCTTTAAATATCTTCTTCAATTCATCTATAATGGACTGGTGTGATTTATTCTGTAGCGGTGCTATCCACAAGTATCTGGAGAAGATGTCAATCGCTGTGAGAAAACAAATGATTCCGTCGTTATACTTGACTGTATTAGACACATCATTCTGAACGGTGTCCCAATAATTAACTATCCCCGTAGACATCAAGTTACCTAAATGTAAATGTATAGCGAACAGTTTTTTGAAGACTATACGCATCTTGATCGATCATCAATTGATTCAGTTCATTTCAGGGAAAGTTATACATTGTATCAGCGCTTCTTCAATATAGTTTATAACTTGGAAGGATCCGTGAAAAAGTCCTTAGTATCGAAATAAACACAGGAGAGGTAGTCCTTCCATCCATTCACGGCCGTGGTTATCGGTAAGATTGAAGTGAGATCATCAAATTAATTCTTTATGTATCGTAGAGCAAAGAAAAGGTGTAAATGTGGAGCTAGTTTCCTACGGATGATCAGAACAACAACAACAAAATACAACTAGTACATTTCAACATATCTTATTATGAGTCAGGGATGTAAATTTTTAGCTAGCCGTACATGATTCATACGAGTTGTACGCAAGCAATGTCTGAGGATATATCCAGTAAGTTGGACGTTATGATACGTATATGATTGACAATTATTTTCCAGAAACTTGGCCAAATTGATGTTATATAAATCTGGAAGATGTCCATATGAATCGAGGAAATATCCAATGTCTTACGGCAAATGAAACAGAACCCAATGACTTCCATTCAGGTTGGAAGGATCGGTATTCACGATATAAACGCACTGTCTGTGGAAGTTTATCTGTCAAGTAAAGTCTCTCCACATATGCTTCTGGGTGAATATCTGAATATGTCAAGCAGAGTAACTAGTCGGTTGTAGATGATGATCCGAGTTTGGTCCACTTCGAAATATGAAGGAAATTCAACGTATATTACACAGTTTATACTTTCCGAACGTTATCTCCAGTCGAACGTCTGCTCTTTGTTGAATTGAAAATTCAGATAATGGTTCTAGGGTAAACGCGTGCAATGCAAATCCTCTCGGAAAGTCGTCTGCTCTTTCCAATGACGTCGAATAGGCTGAGATATGCTGAGGTCAAGCAAGATATTTCGGGATCTATTTCGTAATTTTAACTTATGGAATGTTTTCTCCAACAACATAAATCGTGATACTAGTCAGGGTGAAATGACGTAAGTTGAAGGGATTAGATTCGTAGTCTCCACGTGCTGCTTTCGATGTGACAAAATTCAATTATCAATCTGGAAGTGGTTATGGACTGAAGTATATTAGTCTAATTGTACATAACCTGTCGTCCGCATTTCCCACTGAGTGAATGGATATTTCGCAATAGTTTCATCTTGTATAATAGCAGGATTCACTGGAACGTTTCATCACTTCGAAATAAATGCCACGGAGGTTTCGAGTAATTGTAATGTTCTTGTTGTATCTGTATATAGGTGTTTTTCTTCTGAGTCTTGGTTTTGTATATATGTTTATCTTTGAGAAATGGGTGTATTTTATTACCTTATCTTGCATTGTGAAATGCAAAATGGTGTATTCATTAATTTAAACCTAAAAATCCCCAATGAATGACTGTGATGAATGTAATGAAGATTTTCCATTCCCCGGCCCAACATGGTTCCCTCCATTCTCCAATGAAAACAATATCCCAGAAGAATTTGAACTGAACTCCGTCACTCATTGTGAAATAGACCTTTCATTTTTAAGCAACAAATGTTTCAATCCAATCGAGTTAAATGATTTGGATCATTGCAAAACGCATACAGATGACAATGAATATGAAATTTCTCACTGGCAGAATATTAACTCCTACCAGTCCAGCTATTTTACTGAAACATCTTTTGCAGAAGAGCCAGTAGAATACAACGCAAATAACAGTGGATCTTTATCGTGTTTACACCTAAATGCTAGGAGTCTAAAAAAACATTTTTCTGAAATTACTGGATTCATTCAGAATCTGAATCACCAATTTTCTATCCTGGCATTTTCTGAAAGCTGGCTGGATCCTGTGACTGAACGTCTATTCGATATACCTGGATATAAACCTTTCCCTTCCTCGGGAACAAAAAGAAAGGGTGGCGGCCTCATTCTATATGTTAAGGATACCATTCAATCTTGCAAAGTTCGTGATGACCTGTCATTCTGTGATGACAATGGCGAATTTGAATCACTGACTCTCGAAATTGATTTTAATAACACCAAATATATTACTGGTATATTTTATCGACCGCCTGGCAAGAACTTGAACATTTTCAGCCAACATTTAGCTGACATCCTAAAAACACCTGTTATTGAAAAGCATAAGTGCATCCTGATGAAAGATTTTAATATCGACCTCTTCAAAACTGATGTTCATACACCATCAAAGGACTTCCTTGACCTTCTGAAATTCTACTATTTCTTCCCCAAAATAACTAGACCTACCAGAGTTAAGTCACACACAGCAACATTAATAGGTAACATATTCACAAACTTTCACGATGATAACTTACTATCTGGGATATTTTTAACCGACATCACTGATCACTTTCCCATTGTTCACATACTAAAATCTTCTCCCATCTGCACACCCTCCAAGAAAATTACATCCTTCCGCCGAGTCACTCCTGAACTTAAAGATACTTTTAGACAGGTAACAAATGACACCGCTTGGGATAATGTTATCCAAGAAAGCAATGTTGTCAACGCTCTGGATAATTTCCTCACAACGTTTGACTCCATATATAACGAGTGTTTTCTGTTTGCAACTTTTGAAGTCTCTTCTAAGCGGATTATTAAACCTTGGGTCAGTTATGGGATGAAAAAATATACTCTATCGCGAATATCTCGCTTCTCGGGACGAAACCTCACATAAAAAGTACAGAATTTATTGGAACAGACTGAGCCACAGTATTCGCCTGGCCAAAAAAAATCACTTCGAACAAAAGTTCAATGAATCCAATCAGGATATAAAAAGTGCTTGGAAAACTCTTAGCCAGCTAATGAATCGCAAGAAAGACACATATCTAAATCCTTTATTGTCGATGGGAATGAAATCACAGATAGTCAAAGTATAGTAGATAGATTTACTGAGTATTTCAGCACCGTTGCTTCCACCTTGAATTCCTTCAGTCCCTCCAAGCTTCAGTGAATTTCTCGGTCCGTCCACCCCCGAAAATTTTAAATTTTCCCCCAACAACTTCCATTGATGTTCAGAACATCATTAAGACTTCGAAGTCGTCCTCACCGGGTTTGGACAGTATTTCTATGTCTCTCGTCAAACTCCTCGCCAATTCTGTCTCTGCTCCAGTTGCACACATTACGAACTTGTCCTTTAAATCGGATATTGTCCCAGATTCTCTTGAATCCGCCAAGGTGACTCCAATATTCAAATCGGGTGAAACAAACCTTTTTTCGAATTATAAACCAATATGTGTATTACCAGCTTCAACTAATATATTAGATTATTATTTACTAATTTATCATGCAGTTTTTGCGAAGAAAAAACAAAAATAAAAAATTAGAAAATTCTGGCCGAAAAATCGTCCAAAAATGCTCTCTTTTTTTAAATGACGTCACATTGACGTCATCATGGCGGCCATCTTGGATTTTTTTTACATTTTCTCATAGAGTTTGACCCAAAGATATAGTGTGGTAAGTTTCAGCCCCCTAGCCATAGCGCTAGCGAAAATATATAGAGGGGAGGGGGGCACTTTCCGCCTCCCTCCCCCCAGGCTGCGGTACACCCCAAATCGACCAGGCCAGATAAGGGTTTTGTTTATATGCTTAAAGAAGCTTGTTTCTCTGTGATTTCAAATATGTGAATATATTGGTTCTGAGATTGATATCAGGTATCAAGTTATTTTAGTTTGAATGCTTGAATTTTCACAAAATGAGCCTCCATATTCAAACGTTTTCCATAAAATTGTTAACTCTGTCGTGTAGAACCACTTCTCAACAAAATAGCGGTGCCTTACGTTTTCAAACTTTGGCCCATATCTTTTTCTGTGGAATGTTGTGGGGTTTTTGTTCAATTGAACAAAAATGAATAAAATGCGATGGTCATCCTTTGAACATTAATATCGCAGCAAACAGAACAACAGTTTCAAAACTGTGGCACAGCTTTTCTCTTCACCTAGTTCAGAATGACCATGCCAAACGTCCCATGATAAATAGTTGTCCATAAATAAAAGGATTTGCTTAAACAATTGGAGAAATCAAGTAATCGAATTGAAGCGATGAACAGATTTATTAATTGATAGTGAGGACACTAGTGTTGTGTGAAACAAGTCTGATTTGCCAGCTTAGCGGGTCTCAACTCAATACAGTAAACATTTTATCATTCGCAAGAACATTTTGAAGGCTAAAATGGCACGAAAGCAATGATGTATTCACCAAAATAATTTCAGATGGAGAAAGAATCGATATAATACTAAAGAACTGCGGAATGAAAGGAAATTCGACAATTTTGACCCCAAGGTGTGTTACAAGCCCTTAAAGGAGTACTTACCTAATGTAATATAGGTTCCTATTACAAAGGTTAGACTCTTAAAGAAATATAACCAACTATTTCATTGTCGTTGCGGGCGATAACCTATTATTTTTATTACAATTTGTGAAGCCATGTTTCTCCTTTGACGTCGACGTGGGCGCCGCCATGTTGCCTGTGGGATGACGTGATTGATGACGTCAGCATTCAGGACAACGTCACGGCTAACGCTTGATCCAGGGACCTTCCAACTACGGACATATGAACTACTCTGGGTCTGAGTTTCAATTCGAGGAAAAAACTGGCGCGGCAATTCACACGGGGGTAATTCCTAAAAGGAAAGTGGTTTAGGTTATCTCCGACAACTGAAGAATTCCATCCCCAAGTTTTTCAGCGGTGAATTTCCCGATTCAATTTGGACAAAATTTGAAGCTGATCGGTAAACTAAAAGAGCGTTCTCTGCAATTGTCCGGTGATTTGAGTTGAACGACGATGCTTTTAAGTTCGTAAACATTTTCATTATTACACTTGAACAACTAAAATCAACTAGAACGGCAGTGGATTTACTGGGTTCCTTCTCGTATGAATTATCAGCATGATCAACACGATCAACCTTAAGTCTCCATGACGTTATGACGTTTTTAGATGAGTATAAACTTACTTCCGCTCATCTAAAAACGTCACGCAGTGATGCAATGGCGGCGCCCAGTGCACGCCGTGGCGAGCAACAAAATATTCAATATTTCTTTTATTTCGCATTTTATCAACATAAGTTTTATATAATAAGATTTGAAATGCGAGTGCTGATAAATATAGTCACACTCAAAAATAAGGTAAGTACTCCTTTAAAACATCGATTTTTCCTTAAAAACAAACGAGAACCCTGACGTCTGTTAACATACCATTCGAAGTTCATGTTTTCTATTGTACTTAAAATCCACCAGGGTGGTACGAGATGCACAATGCATGTATACAAGTAAGAGTAGACCAAAATACATATTTTATATTTTACTATTTTAACAATTTTATTAGCGTATTACTATCTTCATTGATGGTTATCATATAATATTAACAACCATAACAAACTATGTATTGACATGCACGATTATTGATATAAAAATGAAATAATATAGAGCAAGCGAAGAAAGCAAACACAAAAAAATGATATTTTGGCATAAAATTACGATTGTTTCTATCAGAAAATAATTGTATATTTAATCAAGTGAGTGAGTGAGTGAGTGAGTGAATAAGATTTAACGTCGCTTTCAGCATTATTTCAGTCGCATGGCGACGTAACAACTAAGCACCACCCAGCGAAGTTGCGTTCCTGTTTCTTCAAAAAAGAAATCTTGGAAACAGACACCCTCCTTCCATCCTATAAAATACCGATGACAGCTCACAAGACATAGACAAGACGCTTACATGGTGCCATAAGTGAAGTGATATTACAGTGCTAGACATCACATTATCAAGTTCCTGTTGCATTTTAGTAACAGGTACCCGTACCCACGGGGCACCCACCAACCACCCGCATCAATACACAATAGTATACCATCTATTATAAATTTACTTAGACTGAATAAAATAAATTTTTCTTCTGTATGAAACAGACCTCTAAATTTCATTACCTTTCATCTGGTATACACATGTCTAGAGAAAAACAGCGTTCATAATTTTGTCAAAGTTGGGCAAGATTTCATCTGTTCATTATAACATGCCGTACAATATCTATCATTTTTGCTAGTTCTTTTCCATCGTCCAGTTTCTATGGGAAGGCAGTGACTACCAAACCTAAAGCTGAAGAACAAATTTCTTTCTTAATTTTCTTAGTTATTAAATATTTTTCTAACTTAAACTCTGTATTATTAATTCTATAGATGACCCCTTTTGGGGTATGGTGTACGCTGCTATACCATTTTTGGAGAAATTGGTATTTGGGTGTTCGCTCTAGGAGTTTAAGAAAACATGCCACACTATTCACATACTGGTTGTCCAATACATAATTAAAACCAGTGTTACACAGTATCAACTTGATAAATCCTAACCAACGGGACATGTTTCCAGCTTCAAACGAGTACAGAAATTAATACATAATAAAACATATATTGTTTTCACTGTCTTGAATAATCTTCAACCAAAAAGCTAAAACACGGACATGCCTTTATATAAAGAGAATATACACCTAGTTCGTCATAAACTATATAGTTTGGCCTACTTTTATTTGACCCTCAATAGACCTTTTTATAGAGTTGTAAATAAAAAGTTTCGGTGTTCCTCAAATCCCCAGATTTCACAACCATATGGGTTGACAATCTGATAGAATAACTTTAACCCTATCTGGTCTAGGCGATTTGGGACCTGTCCTGAAACTTACCTCACCATACCCCTGAGTCAAGTTCCACCAAAAAGTTTTCAAAAGAATCAAAAATGGCCGCTCTGATGACGTCAGAGTGACGTTATTTTAAAAAAAAGGCATTTTTCGGGCAGATTTTTCGAATTTTTCATTATGTATTTTCTCCGCAAAAACTGCATGATGGCTTAGTAAATATTAATCTGATGTGAAATAAAATGATTTTTTCTTACTCTTCCGCCACTAAAAGCAGAATTTTGAAGAAAAATGACGAAAAGGTCACTTTTCTGGTACATTACATTTGAATTTATCTATCATCCTCTGCTTGAAGGGCTATGCAAATAGGTTCAAAATGACCCAAATAAGAGCACTACAAAGTCGCGGAGTATCAACTCCCAAGTTGTTTTCGTTCCGGATATAGGGTAGAAAATTTGGTAGATGTATGATCATATGCCCCCCCCCCCCGGCCTGGTAGGGTTAATTGACGAACTATGGGTGAAGAAAAGTTGCATTTCACCGCACGAATATCTACTGGCCACACTAGTAACAGCCCCTGTAAGTACGTTAGTATACCGAACGAGAGATTGTTGGCTGCTTCTTCCTTTCTATATTCAGTTATTCTGTTGGACGGTCATGAAAAAAATTATAACCAACAAATTATATTGTTGGTTATATTAGTAACACATTCCTTGCGTTCAATACACATGAACTTTCTGTCGGACAATGTTTAAGAATCTCGAGTGGTGTTGAAATAATACGTAACACCGATTTGTGGAAGAAACGCAAACAAAATATTAGATATATTGACGGTAGAAAAAATATTTTGACGCATAATAGAGCAAATTTGCAGGGACGGATTTGCTTCAAAACAGTACAGTGGGAGAATATATAATATTCTTGTGATACAATTTTGAAGTTCCCATCACATTTGAAGCACCAAAGTAGAGAGGAATGTAGATATATGGTAGAAACTTTGCCAACATAGAATAATTCGATCAAATGTTATATTTGTGATAACTAACAGTGTTGTAAACTGCAGTAAGGCTCTCGGCAACAATCAGCCAAAAAATATTCAATGCACCGGGCTTATATAGCGAGCAACAGTTATCCATTCAGATGTTTTCTTATTCTTACCATCGTTCAGGGTCCTTGTGACATTTCAATTACAGTTTATATTTTTCGCCCGCAGTTCGTGGTTTCGGTCGCCTTCCGTCATAGATTAGTTCCAGTCGCATGACATTCGTGACATGTCATATTGCTATCTTACGTTAAGTTTCTGATAAGCACAATATCCAGCAACCAATCAGTAGCCTACATATTCCTTGAGTAGGCAATTATCGATTCATAATCACGCGCCAAACAACACAATATTCACATATTTCACTGGTTATAGTAAGCAAATGTGTTATTCAAGACAAGCCCTTTCGGAGGAAAACGTATTCCCATCACGATGACGGCCATCTTGGCATGTATTTTCAGTGAAAATAGAATTTAGATTTCTTCATCCGATGTTTCTCGTATCGGTTTTCTCGTCTTTCTCTCAAAGCAAAGTGCCCTCAGTTGAACGAAGAAATCTTCGGCACAGGAATCATATATATGAGAAAATAATCCATGCACATATTGAGCACCCTACAGAACAATACATAATCAATCGCATGGTATCACCTGAATTGGCGTTAATCTTGGCTTCCGTGCCGCGACTTCTGGTCTGCTAGGCTCAACCCTCAGCAGCTTGTGGAAAGCCTTCCTGAACTCGGACAGTCGCCGATGGTAGATGATGGGGTTCAAACAAGAATTGACGAAAACGGCTATGTTTGTAAATATCCTGACATACACCAGTTCAGGGGGTATCTCGATGCCCATTTCTTTTAGGTACAGTTCGGTTAATATGCCGATGGTGAACGGAATATAAGACAACGCGAACATCCCCACCACCAGTGAAACGGTTTTAAAGGCCCTGGAATCGCGATAAAATGATTTACATGAATGTTTTTCTCCATGGCCGACAGAGTTAATCTGTCTTTGAATTTCTTGGAACTTCAGTCTTGCAGTCTTAAACATTCGACCGTACAGAATCACGAGGCCAAAAAGACAAACGATCACATGAGACAAAATGAATACCAAGTACGCAGGCGCCAAAGAGTCGGTGGCGTTACATGGGATGTCCGGACTCCAACGATTCCACCCGATGAGGGGTAAGACGCTGCATCCGAGAGCGTACACCCAGATTACGATACAGCAGTATACGCACCTCCTCGTAGGTAAAACCCTTGCGTATTTGAACGGCTTATGGATGGCGATGTACCGGTCCACCGATATCAAAACTAACGTCATAGTCGAGGCGCCGCACGACCCCACAAGGGTGCTGTAGCGGACAAGACATAGGAAAAATTGCGTCTCCAGTTCTGGGAAAATGAACACAACGATATGAAGAGGCAAGCACAAAGCTAGCAGCAGATCGGCCAGGGCCAAGTTGACGACGAACACATTGGTGCTGGATCGAAGTTCCTCGAATTTGGTCACCGCTACAAGAACCAAACCATTGCCAAAGGTGATCACCAGGAAGATGACGGTCTCGAGAATCGCGAAAAAAGGCGAGAGGCCAGAGAGGGAGGCCAGAGCTACGTTGGTCGAGAAACTACTATTATCGGTACTTAAACATTGGCTGACATTAGGCTGAGAGAGGGTCACGTTCCTGCATGGTTTCTCCTCCATATTAGCTGTTGTCACGATGTTCGACTATTATTTTGGTTCGGTACTTGCGTGACAACCCTCCCTATTCGTCGGGAACAGTGGTGTCTATCTCTTTCATGGATGAGAGAATAATTCCTTCTTGTGACTTCGACTTTATCCCGACGCAGTGATATATAAATTCGTCTCAGACGAGTATATATATATTCAAGGGCTAATTTAGACAGGTCGTGGTGAATGTGTGCAATTAGATAGTAACACCTTTCACATAGCGATTTCCCGCAGATGGTACTTATTGAAGAGAATGTCTGCTGATTACCGTCGAATGAAGTGTCCAAAGGAAGTTTACTGACCGCTGGTCTCATTAACCGATTATGTAATATAACATCAGATCACAACCGATTCAATCTGACTGTTTAATCTCCATAAAAGCAATCTCCCTGTGAACACGTGATCTCCCAGCGACATACACCAAATTCACCTACCCCAGGGATAGCTATATGTGAAGTAGGCGTGCGTGAAGGGGTAGATCAATATGTTACAATATATACTTCCATCAGATTCGACCTTGAGTAGGGAACCATCGTCGATATGTCACAATATATACTTGCATCAGATTCGACCTAGCGCAGGGAGCCATTGTCGATATGTCACAATATATACTTGCATCAGATTCGACCTAGAGCAGGGAGCCATCGTCAATATGTCAATATATACTTCCATCAGATTCGACTTCAAGTCGGGAACCATCGTCAATATATCACAATATATACTTCCATCAGATTCGACTTCGAGTCGAGAGCCATAGTCAATATATCACAATATATACTTCCATTAGATTCGACTTCGAGTCGGGAGCCATCGTCAATATATCAGAATATATAAATGCATCAGATTCGACCATGAGTAGCCATTGTTGATATGCCACAATATATTATTGCATCAGATTCGAGCGTGAGTAGGGAGCCTTCGTTAATATGTCAAAATATATATTTGCATCAGAATCGACCTTGGGTAGGAAGCCATCGTCAATATCTCACGATATATACTTACATCGGATTCGACCTTGAGTAGGGAGCCTTCGTCAATATGTCACAATATATACTTGCGTCAGATTCGACCTTGAATAGGGAGCCATCGTCAACAGGTAAGGCAATTCCATCAGTGATAACCTCTATATTCCACTGTGCACCAATGCAAACTTGCATGGAAAGAAAGTGTTATTAAACGAGCTAGATTCTTGCAAGACGATCAAGACGGACAGAGAGACGGATGCACGCAGACAGTATACCCTTGACTAAAATCGTCCGAGAGGTGAAATTCACCATCACAATTCACATTTCTGGGCTGTAATTTTAGCATAAATAAAACAATTTTCAAAGATTTGCTGATTTTCGGCCATAGCACCCTTGTAAAGGGAGATATCGCACAGCTTACAGAGGGTAATGAGTGAACAGACGAACAGAACTCGCCGTCGCATTATAGCGTATAAAAAGGGGGGAAGGGAGGGAATTTGGCTTAATGTCACACTCAAGTTTGTTTCACTCATATGGTGACAGTCAGTTTGGTTGGTGGAGGAAGGCGGAGTACCCGGAGAGAACCACCGCCCTTCGGCAAGTAACTGACAAACTTTCACATTTGGACCAGCTGGGCTCGAACCCGTGTCGGTTCAGCGGTGTGAGGCTAGCGGTCACCAGCGAAGCGCCTTAGACCACTCGGCCACCGAGGGCCCCCGTATAAAAAGGTCCATCACTCGCTCAAAATTTTGTTTTTGGACAAAATCCAAGATGGTTTCGAGGACCAATCAATTTTTAACTTTCGTCTTGGAACCATGCGGATATCATTGACATCATCATCAGCAAACACCGCGCAGATAACAGATGAAATAAACAAACGACATGTTTGACTTGCATTTGTGGTAATGTATACTCAGTTGAGAACAGATACTTTGCCAATATACTGCCAAAACACTTGAATGAATCCCACAAAAAAAAGTTAGTGAACTTACTATTTTGCCTTAAGTGACTAAAACTTGAGTGATTCATCAAATCAAACTGAAGTAAATGTCTAATTTTTTTTTTTTTACAAACTTAACTCAACTTAAGTGAGTGACCTCTGATACTTTTTACTTCAAATTCTTTTAGAGAATAATGAAATTTGCCATCGGTTTTGGAATTTTACAATGTAGTAGACCTGTCGTGTATTTTGTTTACCTGAAACGGTGATCCTGACACATTTGGTAGCATTTGTTAGAACAAGTGAGTTTATATTTTGCCAAGATAAAAGATTTGCGCGGGCCAGGCTAACTATCCTACCTTGAACTCAGTCAATTGCATTATGTGTTATGAAACCAGACGCCTCCTTTCCAAGTATTTCGAAGTACATGATGGTTTAGTGAGCGGTCGGCCTACAATGGCGTGGTGCAGTTTGGGGCAGTTCGAGTGGCAAACTGAAATATTATTTTCTGCAAGAAAATTATCAATTCACATACAATACATAACCTAGGTACGGGGTCTTAGAACCCTTTACTAACAGAACAGTTTGAGCTGTTTTATTTACACTGATATGTTCCACTTCGCGTAGGTAATGCAAATACTATGGTGTCAAACATTTTATCGTGATTTTCCGCAATGAAATTTGTGCTAAAGTCTTTCCCACAATGGCAAACGAGGCATTTTTAGCTTAATATTGTACCACTTTATTGAGTTGATGTCTTATGATCCTGTCTCTCCTATACTGCCTCACTCAATCCCAATATTTTGAACAGAGTTCGACCAAAACGGCAGTTCATCCTAATCGTGACAATCATATATATATACTATTTTACTACTGAACTTTCATACTGCATCTCACCTGGGGCCGCTAAATTGCCAAGTCAATCGTCACACAACGGCCTTTTGTTTGAACAAAAGAAACCGCAACAACGGAAATAATTGCCAGGTGCAAATGTAATGCCACTTCAATCATGGTACTATTGCAAGTCATCAATAATATATCAATATATAACAAGTAATCATCTGTGAGGTGCATATCGGACTATATCAATATTTATACCAGCAGGGCGTAGAATTGTCTCACGTCAGTTCTGTGATACATGTATATCAATTATAGTATTCACAGTGTATATACGTGTATGAGCAAATTAGTCCTACACAATACTACAACCATACACCGATGGTCTGGGAATAAAACATAGGACCAGTTTAGGTTGAACCTGTATACACCATTCTCTCAATGTCAGGGTTTTGTAACACCCTCTGATCGCACTGGGACGAAATACATGACTCGCACGTGCATTGTCTGTATGGATTGGGTACGCATACGACACAGATAGAGAAAGCATCCAGCATATTTTGCAGTAGAATGTGACAAGAGCACAGAGTACAGTGTCTTCTTTAGCTGTGACATCTCAAACTCAATCAGCTTCATTTAGCAGTGGGCTATGCTGATTGCTCGAGAGCCATGTGCACAATAGATGCACGCCACGGTTTTAACCCTGCCAGGCCTGGGTGTTGACCATTTTGAGCCTATTTACATCAACCCTACAGCAAAGGATCATTAAGAAATTCAGAATGGCGACCATGTGTGGTGCCCGAAAGGTGATGTTTTCGGCATTTTTCTTCAGAATTCATACTATTCTGAGTGGAAGAGTGGGAAAAGCTATTTTATTTCACATCAGATTAGTATTTACTGATATATCATGCAGGTTTTGTGAAGAAAACACATAAATAAAAAATTCGAAAAACCTGACCGCAAAATCGTCAAAAATGACTTTTGGGAAAATGACGTCACTGTGACGTCACCATGGTGGCCATCTTGAACTTTTTTTTTTACATTTTCTAGTAGGGGAGATTGGGGTACAGTGGGACATTTTTTTACTTTTTTCCAAAAATCCCTGCTATTATTGTCCTGGAGAGTAACATTCTATGCTCTAGTTATAACTAATAGATAGCATGATATAATCATACAAATAATTCTGAAATATCTGCTATACTTGGCTGTTATATCTGCTATACTTGTCTGCTATATCTGCTATACTTGTCTGCTATATCTGCTATACTTGTCTGTTATATCTGCTATACTTGTCTGCTATATCTGCTATACTTGTCTGCTATATCTGCTATACTTGTCTGCTATATCTGCTATACTTGTCTGCTATATCTGCTATACTTGTCTGCTATATCTGCTATACTTGTCTGCTATATCTGCTATACTTGTCTGCTATATCTGCTATACTTGTCTGCTATATCTGCTATACTTGTCTGCTATATCTGCTATACTTGTCTGCTATATCTGCTATACTTGTCTGTTATATCTGCTATACTTGTCTGCTATATCTGCTATACTTTTCTCCAAAATTACAATTTAAAAAGTAAAAAAAAGTGTCGCAGTTTACCCCAAGTTTGGGGATCACTGGGACACCCACTGGGGTGCAGTGGGACAATAATCAAAATTTATTTTAAATCAAGTATATACTGTTATGTTTCATATGAGTTTAGAAGATTCAACAGCGATGGCTAAGTTAGTTGCTATTTTAGACCCCTGCGTTACATAACGTATTTCTCAGATGCCAAATTTGAAGAAAAAATATTTTGTGTAATTGCGATTCCAATGGAAGAATTTGACT